>NAJN01000045.1:0-24153 GCA_005059845.1 Cryomyces minteri
TGCCTTTGGTCCAATGCACGACGAACTCGCCCTCGTCCTCCTCATCGCACAGACTCGGGTGCCCTGGCAGTTTGGCTAGCCGCCACCACTTTTTCGTCACCTTTCTCATGATCACAAGCTCGCGCTCGCGCTGACTGACATCCGTAGGCACGGGCTTGAGCTCCGAGGCGTCATCTTCTGACTCACTCATCTCGAAGTCGGCGCCACCACCTTCTGCCTGTGCGGCACTAGACTCAGTGTTCTTCGACGGCCTGGCTCCTTCTTCCTGTGCTTTCCCTACGAGGGACGGGACGCTTCGCGAATCTGTAGGAAGATTCTTCAGAAACGTGTTTTCCACTGTGCCTGGCGTTATTGGTTCACGGACTGGGTGCTTCTTGTGCAGGTCTTTGTGCACGCTGCCCCAGTGATGGCCCATGGAGGCACCCCAGTTGCCCCACTTGCCGAGCACTTTCAGCGACATGAAGTATTGCCGTAGAATCATGGAGATCAGCATGCCATTTTCTTCTGAGACAAGTTCGACTGCTGTGCCGCCGTCTGCTTCCGAGAGAAGGGAATTGAAGCCGTCTACGACGTTGATCAGTACATCGATAGCGGCACTCTGACTCTAGAGAGAGAGCGGTAGAGGCAGTTGACGTAGACAGCTGCAAGGTCCGACCATTTTGCGAAAGGGAATACAACATACCTTTTCCGCGAACCATGTAGTCACGCGTTGCCAGCGTATAGTCTTTCTGTAGATCAAGGGGATCTTTGTTGATGTTGACGTATTTCACACGTGAGCTTTCGGGTTTTGTAGGGTCGAATTCGAACTCAATGCCTGAAACTTGGGGGAAACGTCCTTTTGACAGTGAGTATTAATGCGGCTTTATCGATTGAAACTCGCGTCCTACCTTCAAGAGCCGGATGTTTCCCGACAGAGTTCTCGAGTGCTTCGAGAAGAGCCTGGCCTTTGACGCGAACCACGACGCACGGGTCTTCAAATGGGAAGCTGTGGTCTCATCAGCTAAACGCGACTTCTCTGTTGATACGTTATAGCGGACCAGTTCATTATATCTTTCAACCGTATCACTCCTGGTGGATATACCTGGTCCCCTCTTATCGTCCCAGCTGCCACGATGCAGCAATCTGCGTGGTAGTAGAAGCGCATCAAGTCGCATACGAAATTGCCAAGATTCGACTCTTTCAGCCTGACGGTGGTAAACCGCGCATCGAGCGGAGCAGCTGTATACCCGATGGGCTTCTCCAGCTTAGACCTCAGCGCAGAGGTGAGCTTGTCCACCAGCTTGACCGTCTTCGGATCCTCTGGTATAGCTTTGATGATGTCCCGGCGCGTGATGCTGAAGTCCCAGCCTTTACTGCCGTCTCGTTTGCGCCTCGCTTCGATGTAGCTGAGCTGCTTGAAGTCGGTGCCTGAGCGGAGGATGTGTGTGCTATTGATGACGGTATGCTGGTAGAAGTGATCATGTCCACCTAGAATCAAGTCTATCATGCCCAGCGGTGTGTTCTCTGCTAGCTTGTTGTCATTGGGTTCCCGCTGGTGTGTAAGGGCTACAACGATCTCCGCTCCCGCCTCTCGCAAGCCAGGCACTAGCTCTTTCGCCGTAGCTGACGCTGATTTGTATATGAGGTTCGGTGGTAGGACATTGATAGTATCTAGCCATTCGCGCTCTACGAGCCCAATAATGCCCACCTTGACACCATTCGAGCAGGTGATCATCGTCGTCTTCTCGGCATTTCCAAGACACTTGTCTTCACCCAGAGCTGGATCGAGGACGTTGGCTAAGAGCCAAGGAAATGTGCATTGGTCCGCGAGATGCCTGAAATGTGGTACGCCGAAGTCCAGGTCATGGTTCTGCGGCGAGAAGCAGTCAGTCGAGTGCAACGATTCGAGAGCAAGAGAAAGGAGTAGTGATCTCACACCAACGCAGGCGCAGTCCGTCCCTAGGGCATTCAACACCGGGACCATATGACTGCCTAGATGCTGTCAATACACATTCTTTGTTGCGGGCTTGACTATGGGGTGGTATTCGCCCAGAGAGTACCTTACTGAGGTTCGTAGCGCCTACCTTTCGTCACACTGCTCTCTAGACTCGGGTTAAACGCATCTCCGGAGAACAGCGTGAGCAGCTCTGGAAGCGCCGCGAACGCCTCGTCGTTGCGGTAGTAGTTGCAGATGCTCTGGAAGCGAGCAATGCCACCAACGGGCTCGGCACTTCCAGCTTCTACATGATACACGTCGTTGTAGTGGAGGAAGCGCAGGTCTGGAGGTTGCGAGCTGTCACCGGAGGTGTAAGTGAGTACTTCCGGTGCTTTGGAAGAGCAACTAGAAGCCATGAGAGGAGTACCGTTGAGGTATTACATGAAAAGGTGGGCAGGTCGGAAAGGCAATCGTACGATGTTACACGTAAAAACAAATCGTTCCTGTCGTAGATTATGCAAGGTCGTCGTTCATGTTTCGTGAGCTCGGCGGGTGGCTGTGCAGTCTAACTATCGTCGACCGCTGTAGAACAATATCGTTAGGCAAAGGCGTCTAGGGGAGTCTCAGTCCTGTAGATACAGGTAAACAACCCAAGGTATCACTACGCGTAGAAGGCAGAAATCAACGCCCGCCTCAGAGGCCAAGTGCTCTAGAACACGTACTCCAAACACAGCCAGTAGTCCAAAGAAGCCTCCATCACCTCCGGGCGTGTTCTCTAGAATGACAGCTATCGAGGTTTGTTCTCGCATTGACCCGCTCTCTCAGTCCAGGCCCAAGCTTGATGAACACGAAAGGAATGATTGAGAATGGAACATTAATGACCCCAAGCAAGGTCATCGCCCACCTTATCCCCAGTCTCTCGTACATCTGAACGATAAACAGCGAAAACGCCGCCGCAAGAACATAGCTGTGGTGGTGGTCAGCATCTCTGACGACAACCCCCTAAGAACGAACTATAGGAGTACACGTACCTCAGAGATGCAGTTAAGGCCACAGCATCAGCTCCGTGAAGCGGTTCGTATACATCCATGATGTACAGCGTCACCGTACAGAGAACAACTAAGATCCCCATACCGAACAGTCCTTCGGCGAACACGGGCATCATCCAGTGAACACCAGCTCGTGCGGTCCAGGCAAATACAAACGATGACACAAGCAGTAATATTGCGCCTGGCAGAGCAATGCTGAGACGCCATTCTGGAGGTGGCATGCTAGGAGGCAGCGGTGCAACGGGAGTCGCGGAAGCCGAGAAGGTCATGTAGAGTGGATTAGGAAAAGAGCTGCTCTTCTGAGCTTCTACATCGCTTGAGGTGTGCGGGCGTTCCAAGCTATTAGCAATCTGGAGCAGGGACTTCGAGCGAGAGAACGCTGCTGCTTTCCCAGCTCTTGCGAGAGCGTTGGTGAGCACCTTCGCCAACGCCACTCTGTCGAGCTTCAGACCGAGACCCTCCAGCGTTTCACAAAGGTCGCTGTAGCTCGGGTGCAAGTTGAGCAAGACAATCACACGCTCTGGGATGATCTTCTTACCGACATTGGCCGGGATGGCGTTGAGATATTTTGCCGCTGCCACAGCTAGTTGTATGTTCTGTTCCGACGGTGTGAAGGGGGCCGAAGTGGATGGCCAGCTCTTACGCTTGGTCGACGTCGGCGTGCTGTTGTGTTTGCTAGGGGTGACCTGGCTGTTACGTTTGTGTTTGGCCTCAGCGCGGCGTTCGGCTCTCCAACGAGTAACGCGTGGCTTGTAGATGAACCGATCATAGATCGAGAAGAAAAGGAGGCCTGCGAGGCATCCAACTCCCAAGCCGAGAAAGGTAAGACCTTGAAATTCAATACTGAAGCCGTACACTGTGGCGAAGACATAGGGAAAAGCCACGAAGAATGCATAGAAAAGGGCCAAAATGAATGCGACGTATGAACTCAAGAGGCCGACAATTGGTTCTTCGAGAAGTAGACACAAAGGGCGAGTGACCGTCGAATAGAGAGGGAGCATGATAGATCCGATCATTTTGCGTCGCGGATGGAGCAATTCGCCGACAGCGCCTTCACGTTTGGCACGGCGTTGGAGGATGCTTTTCCGGCAAGTTTCTTGCATGGGTAGTATCATCATCAGACTAGCCGCTGTGAAGTACAAAGTTGTCCATTGCGTCCAGCGGAAACCATACGTTTGGGTGGCAAGGCCACCTAGCAGGGTACTTCATGAAGGTCAGCAAACACCGCAGCAGCGCAGACCGCAGAAATTGTACTTACCCGATAATGGGTCCGAGCAGTGACATCGTAATATATGAGATGATGGGAATTGCTAATGTCAGACAACAGCCAGATGTCGCAGATAGTCCCATAACCCAAGCCAAGTGCAGAACCGCCGAAGATGCCTGCGAAGAGTCTGCAGATGACAAGAGCGGCGACGGATCGAGAGAAGCCAGACCCAAGAATGAAGAGCGCGAATATTGGGGTGCATGCGAGGTACACAGCACGACGACCAAAAGCCTCGCTATATGGAGATGACACGAGACAGCCGCACGCCAGACCCAGTATGTAGAGGGAGTAGGGCAAAAGAGCAATGGTGGGTGAGACATTGAAGTGCGTCCTGACGTATCCATGACTAGGGATGTATATAGAGGATGCTAACGTGCTGCGTCTGTTGTGAGTTTATCTGACTCCGCAAGGTGTCCCTGAGCACATACCATGCAAAAGCGACGGCGGCTGTAGAGACATCAGCAACGTGAAACAGGGCGAGCTCAGTACATGTAGCAGCATGTCCACATACCTGGAACAACAGTGTGATATATTTTCTTAGCCTTTGACCAGTTGTGCGCATTCGCTGGGTCCTTAGCCCAAGCCGCCATAGGTCCTTGCGGCACCCCTGACAATCGATGCTTGGATCGTGGTCGCCATTTCTCCTCGTTGCCAGACAGAGCTGGCACTGGTGGCATCTTCTCGCATCCTCTACACAAGTCTGGCGCGGAGAGGTTTGTCTCTCCTGACCATCCAGACCAGCGATTGTCCAGAGGTATGTTTTGGCTGTCGCTCGGGATCGGAGGAACAGGTGGTGCATTCTCTATCTCCGACTCAACATCTGGGATTGTTGCCAGAGTGTTTGTCGACCAGCCGGACCATCTGTTTTCTCGATTGCCAGTCGGCTTCTTGTTCTCCATCGGTCGCTGTGCTGTGAGGAACAGGATGCGATGTTGCAGCTGACGACCAGCAAGCTCTTCTGATTCGTCAAGCAGACTGCGTGCAAGCTACGAGAGTAGGAGTCCGTAGACGCAATGAGGAGCCGGGGGGACCAGGACGTAGTTTAGTTGGTAGCCTCAGACTCTTTTCAAGTACCGTCACGCAACGAAGCAGACATAAAACGTGCTGAGGGTATGTCAGAAGATGGTAGCTCTCGTGAATATCAGAAGGTTGATTGAATTAGACAGAACACTGTGGTAAAGACTGTACCCCACGCGGATGTTTCATATGCAGAAGAAACGAAGGAGGAGACGTGGGGAGAGAAACATCCGGGACAATAAGGTACCACAAGCCCAGGACTCCACCCCGAGGTGCACAACAGCAAGTAGGTCGCAGCACTGAGAAAGCCTTCGGGCGTTCTTCCGACTCATGCCCTCAATGAAGTCTCAAATAAGCATAACCCATGCTGCCGACCCAGCCTGCGTCTGCATGGTTCTGGTGAGAGTGTGGAAAGCAAGGGCAGAGGTCCTCCTATCACGGCACTCGGCGACCCTACCGTGCCTCTCCCGCGTCGATCGTTGAGCAACTCAGGGGAATCGGCAAAGCCACTGCAGCCACTTTGGGCAACGCGGAAGCGTACAAGGACCACAAGGCGGGTAGTAGAGCTGCGTGACGGAGTTTGGAGATCTCCCATATCGTCGCTGATTGACAGCGACGGCAACCCAGTCAGGTAGCGCTGCGTGGACACGAGTCAGTTGTGTGAGCTCCACTCACCTTGTGGTTGCCCTTGCTGAAGAGTGCAGGTGGAGTGTAGAATGGCGAGACATGGTTGCGTCCATGTGTTACCGAGCATGCATGGCCTTTGTTACCCGAAGCATGCACAACGAGAATCCAGCATCCATTGACGAGAACACACTGCGCATCAGCTTCCTTTGCAAGGGACAGTGTTTCGTGTAGAGCACCGCATTCGGAGCCTTCTCCATCAGCTCCGGCGTAGATGATCGGGAGAGTCGGGAAAGCTGTTGACACGAGTCGAAGCTAGATTGCACACGGGCGCCAAGATTTCCGAGCCAATGCGGATCAACATCAGCCGCACTACATAGAAGTAGCGCAGAAGGACATTCGTCAATGCAAGAGCCTGTCCTTCTACGAGAGATGTCTAGACACACGATGTCTCGCAATGGGGGTCATGTCCTGCCTCGGTGAAATCATCGCAAAGTAACGTAAGATTATCTCGCGCCGCAAGAAATGTCTAGAACCAACATCTCTCACAAAAGCGCCAAATCGCGCCTCAACATGCCCCACGCATCCTCCCAAGCCTGTGAGATGTCCAGAGAACCACCTGCCATCAATGCGCGTGCCTTTGCAGCTTCGAGACCCTCTATCGCAAGCTCAAATACGCTCTCCCTCTTCTGCTTCATGGCCGCGAATATCGCCGCATTGTCAGGTAGCAGCACATGCGACATCTGACCTGAAGACATCAACGGTGGGGGACGAGCGTTGTTATTGTTGTTCAGTTTGGGAAGGCGCGGTGCAGTTGGTGCTGAGGGATGGTAGGGATGGTCGAACTGCTGGTGGTAGTGTGGTTCGTTGCTGTACTGTGGTTGCGGAGGAAGGCCATGACCCGGGCGAAGCGCAAAATGCGATGGAGCATCTCCTTGAACTGCTGATGCAGCGCCTAACAACCGTGGATCGATGTTCGCTTCGCCTGGCTGCAGGCGTTGTGTAGGTTGTGGCTGCTGTGCCTGACTCAACCCTTCTGACTGGTAGGCGCTGGATGGGCACTGGACAGGTAAAGACAGATACAGCTTGTCACCTGGATAGGTCTGAACCGGATCGACGCAGTTCGAGCAACGGATAGCGGGAGTATTAGCCGGCAGAGGCTGTACTGTACGTGGACGGTTGGTGCAGAGGCCTTGCTTGCCCGCAGGGCAGCGAAGTAGGTGGTGTTGCGAGAAGCTGCAGTTGGCGCATGCCCAAGAATAGAGTCTGCACATATCGATTGGTGCAAAGATCCTCTGTGACAACTGCAAAAACTTGAGGATGCTGGATGAAGTGCGATTCGTTTTGCTGTTCGAACAGCGATGGTGCGGATGGTCAACGCAATGTAGCGGCCCTACGATAGACTAGGGAAATGTGGTAGTATATCAATCAGAACGGCAGTTGCTAGAATGAGACGCAAGATTCTCTCGGAATCGCAGCTCCTGTATGTAGCAACTTCCGTCTTTGTGCCACTGTACGACTTTCGGAAGCCTTCAGAGTGACTCTCCTTTATTCCCTTTGTGGAGTGTGTATCAGAAATTTAAGCGCGAAGAAAGAAAAGAATCATGAGTCTACACAACACAGAACAACCGACGTCAAGCTTGCAGTGCACTTTGACTCATTGCGATGGACAAGAACAAATTGAAGTTGCGAGAGCTTGAAGCCAAGACCACTGTCCGCAGCGGGTGTGGTAGCTTGGCACTGTAGTTCGGGCCTATGAAGCCAACCTCACTACGCAGGGTATGCCATGAGCGTTCGTGCTCTGGAAGCCTGAAGGACATCGACTGGCGAAAGACTTAGTATCCAAAGCAGAGATACTATCTATCGCGGGCGTACTATTCCGTTTCGGCACATTCGAGGGAGAAGGAACATTCTACCTACTGTGGTAAAAAGATCTTCCGTATGGTGACCAACAATCTAGCGATAGAATTTTTTAAAAGGGTTGGACGTAGCCAGGTGCCTGAAGAAGACCGACGTCGGAGGGATGAAACACCGTCCTGATCACCAACGTCCGTTGACTTCCGACGCATAGTGTCAGTCGTGAAAGATAAAGAGCTATAGAGAGAGCGGCTGTAGCAGTATGAACAGCGGAAAGGGCCGACATCGTTTGTAGTTGCCAGCAGCCTAAGTCAGTGCCCGCGTCTTCCCTACCAGCCTTGGACATGAAGTCGAGCGGGCACTTTGCGCTGCGACTTCTTACACATTGCTTTGCCCTTCATATTGCTGCAATTTTCCAGTCACTACTCCTCAACTTGCTGCCTGTTGCCTAACAGCGGTGCGATGCTTTACCTTTTGCGGAGCACCTCTGGTTGCTCCACCATTTTGCCGTAGCTCGCAATGCCGATTACGTAGAAAGACGATTTGAGCATAGTACCAAGATAGGAGGGTCGATGGTAGGTACTTCGGTTAGAAACATGTAGTGACAGCACGTTGATCCTCGAGAATTGGGAGTTCTCTCTCAACTGTCCCGTATACGCTTTTGCAGTTCTTGAGCACCTGAACATAAGGAGACTGCTAGAAATCTCGCCTGAGTCTTGGCGGAAGAGCAGAACAAAGACCAAAACTGCACACCGTATTCTACTGGAGAAGAGGTGTAAACATCTGACGTAGTTGCGGAACGTCATGTATGCCAGGCGGCTAGCTCGAAGATCGGCATATCAGATCCACGCTGCTGGAGAGCCACAAGGCAATCGGTCGAATAAGAGAGGACGCCGTCGACAAAACTGCTTAAATCGACCTCCACTGCCATTGAAACACGAATTTCTCCTCGACATCGAGATTTCGAAGCAACTTTGATGTACGAAAGCGGTGTTGAGAAAAGAGATGTACGATGACGCCACAAGCGCGGTTGAAACTCAGGGACCGAGCTGCGAGAAAAAAAGCCACTGAACAACGGGCAGACAACATTGTTCACTGTTAGAGGCTCGAGAAAAGAGACGTTGGTCAGGGCGAGTATACGAGATGTTCCTTCTGACAATCGAGAGAACGTCATGGGCTGGGCCTCTCAAGACAATCACCGCCGTTGGTACGGACGGTTGCTAGCATGGACCATCCCGTACCTGCCGTTTTGAAGATCAGGTTCTTGCTTCTCGACTGCTCTGTGCAGTTGTCTAGGTACCTGGCGGGCTGCACTCGTCTGGGAGCACACGACTGGGCCCTGACCAAGCCAAGATACCAGGACCGGATCCGGCCGGTAACGCAAGAAATCCATCGGCAGCCACAACCACTGCATCCTGGCGATCCGAGAGCATCTTCAAATGGTGTGGATCGTGGCTTTGATTGTATTCCGTCGTCAACATGCTTCACAGTCTCGCGTCAAGGACCTCGCTCTGGCGGGGTGTTTGCCGCTGATTCCTGGAACGCCATTGGCACGACCACCTGGCGACAACGATCTGAACATGGCGGTTGGAATCTCGATGCGTGACTTTACCTTGCCGGCTTGCAGTGACCATTGATGCAGAGCTGCCGCAGGCCCCTGCCCTGAAGACCCCGGGCAACCTGGCCGCTCCCGAATTGCGAAATCACTTCAGTCAGTCGTTGACGTTACCGGTCCTTGGTAGCCATATCTAAACCAACGCTTCGGTGCGAACGTGGCTTGTATCAACGAAGTTCGTGCATCACCTCAGGGCCAGCAGTACACAGCACCGTGACGCGCAGGTAAGGGAATTTCATCTTCGGCCTGGTTGAACAGCGGGGATTCCAGCCATGAGGGTCCTTGGTTCAGTCGGAGAGACCAAAGCAAGGTAGGAAGTGATGGCGAGCGATTAAACCGCTTAGCCGTGGAGGTGGTGTTTCAGAGGTCGACACCGAGCTTCCGCCTCGTCGACGAATGAGCGTTTGGAGACGGAACTATCTCCGCCGAGGCATGCTGAGCATGCGATGCTGCACAACGACATCAATACCGAAGCCAAACGACTCGAGACGGACTCGATGCTAACATGCGCTGCACAGTAGTGAGTCCCGTCCCTCGACATCCGGCCGACATAGCGACATGAGCAGAGGAAAGGCCACCGAGGCAAAGACCGCGATCTAGACCGACCGTAGAACAAGCCACAGCCGTCGGCTTCAAGCAGCAGCTAGCGTCGAGTCCGAGTCGCTTCTTCCTCTCGCTTCCGGTCGCTGACTTTCCACTGTCAAGATATTGGACTGCAGTGAGACGGATCATCCGGGCACTTTGCGACCTCACTGACAGGAACCGTCAGTGGTCCGAGTATATGAGACCCGTCCTTTGCTATCCTCCTCGAAGCATTAATTGACGCGCTCACCGACGCTCTTTTGGCAACGGGCTGGCGCAGCAGCCACCTCTCCAATTTAGCTTGTCCTTGCTTGTTCGGTGGCCTTGACTGTAGAGCGAGTTCATGCAAGCAACGAGAGGAGCCCGCAGCAGTCTTGACCATGCGATGAGGCTTGAAGACTTCTCACTACATCCTTCGACAGCGGGACTCCTTTCACCTTCAACCAACGAGGATGACCTTGCCCCGACCTTCCTCCCGCCGAACCCATGGACTTCTTCACAGGAGAACTCAGGCGCGACATCTTCTGAGCCTGGAGAGGTGAAGCTACCGGAAGTTTTGTCACCTGCTCATGAATTGCAGCCTGTGCTGGACCTTGGGTTTGCAAACTTAGTTGGCGGTGCTCTACCTCCTACAGACGCACTACCGACACCAGCGCTCCAGAGGGCAGGCCACAGACTACGGCTTCCCCCCTTTAACTCTCTGGGTATCACCTCACCCCAATTCAACAGCCCCAACTTTGTTCCAGAAGGCACTATGCTCAGCGTAAACGGGGGCTTCTTACCACTGGCTGAGGACCCCACAGACCCGCGCGGTGGGTTTGCGCATCCTCCACAAGCTCCGATGTTACCTGCAGCGAGACCGGCGGATTACTCCTTTCCCAAACCTTCAGAAGGGCACCCAAAAGCCATTTGCAGTCCGCTCCGGCAGTACATCGCCACGATCACACCACCTGACGAGGGCGGCTACATCGACTGGAGCTCACTTGCAAGTGTTACGACTGCAGCGGCAGAATCGCCAGCAACAGATTCAGGAACAGCGCCTTTAAATTCACAACGATCATCCCCAACACCCGATACATCACTCAGTCAGTCGCTAGATGCAGTGCAGATCAGTCGTAGTGGAATAGAGGCGTGGCTCGGTGTAGCGGTGAAGATCATGCGTAAGCCATAGGAAATTCGTAACTAAGCGCTCGATGCTGACTGCTTGCCACAGTCTCTAACGTTTATTCAATGAGCTCTACCCTTACGTCGGTAAAGGTTCTCTCTCATGCACTCCCAAGCCCCTCCGCTCGCGGTCACGCGTTTCCATTCATCATCAATGCCATTCACGAGCACATACCGCCCAGCCCGACGGTTTGGATCAATGTCTTTCACGCTGTGCCTGGTAGATTCAATCTGGCTGAACTGCCCACGTCTCCTCCCAGCACTCCAGGCCCTGCAGTGGGAGGAGACGACTATTTTACCACTAAGATTTTTGATAGCGCTGTTCCTATCAGTGACTATCAAAGCGATGCCCCCAAGTTCCCTTCGTCACCTCATCCGGTCGTGCCGCCTTCAACGGTGAACGTCTCGGTAGTGGAACGTTATATACCGCCGACCAGTGCAAACGAGTTTGCTGAAATGTTCACCACTACTGGTTCATCACTACTGGTTGATCGGCTCGTCGAGCTATCGCCTAACCATGGCACATTCATCTTCATCTATCCAACTCGAACAGGTGGACGCACATTCATGAACGAGTACCTCGGCCCCATCTTGGACCCTTTACTCAGATCTATGGTTGTTGTAAACGGCTTGTCAGCAGACTTGAGCTCGACGCTCGGCCGAATGGCAGCTGTGGACAGCCTTCCAGAGTTTGAAACAATGCAACGAAAGATCAATATGTTATGTCGACAGCTTAGCCGCGGCAGCAGCTCGCTGGAAAGGTTCCATGGTCGACCAGCTACGTTCTCTTTGGTGTATTCGTCGAAAGAAGAGGTTGTGGTGGATCGCAAGGTGTGGGCGAGTGACTGGTGGATCAAGCAAGAGAAGCCCAGAATCCGGACGACTGTTGCGAAGTTCTTCAGGATGGCACAGAAGCTGCTGGCGGACTCGAACATGATGCCAACCGATCTTATCCAGGAGATTATCAATGGCGTAGCCTCGAAACCTTACGCAGAATCCGCAACCCCCAGGAACGGCATCGAAGTCGGCGTGTTTGTCATAAAGAGATCGTCCTAAGGGTTCCGCCAGTCTTCTTTGGCAGTTCATCCGACACGAAATGAAATGTTTCTACGATCATTGGACAGCGCGGAGTTGGTCGTGCTTCGGGGAACGACCATGGAAACCCTTACTTCGCACAAGTTTCACGCTGCTGGCCCTCACGCATACAGCATGCTCTTCTTTCGACAGCACTAACGTCCTTGTTTAGTGTTTGTCTACATACAAAAATACCCCTTTCTTCCCTCTTGTTGGACACTCTGTCGGTGGTGCTTACCAGGTAGGACCAGGATCTCGTATTACAAACGGTACTGCAAGTAGTAGGGCAACTTAGTAGTGAGCCCACAGGATCACGCCTGAACAAGCAGACGAAATTCACAGGAGGTCACAATGTGACAGAATGCTGCGTGACTGACCAAGCTGATGAACGCCTTAATGCCGTACGACCAGTTGCATTCATCATCCCACCCACAGCAGCATGTGAAGTGCGTCGAAGACTGCCTCATGATCAGATGCGGTAGCCACTCTTGCGAACACTACTTTTGACGTTCATCTGCAGAGCACGCAATAGCATGTTCGTGTAAGCAGCCACGCACTGATTGGCCCACGCCATTCGGAAACAAGACAATTCGGGCTTGCGGCAATGTATATGACGCTCGAAACTCAAACACGGTTACTCCGCGATGGCGAGTATTCTGGAACCGATCCGGATTCGTAATACAGCTGTGAGACTCTACCTTACATATATATCGCTGAGGCATACGACTCAATTGACTACCATTTCTAACAGCAGTCCACCTTCATTACTCCACCACTGTCCCGTCGAACGTCACTTGCTTCCAGACTGTTACACCTCACAGCATCCCCGCATTCTCTCACCAGCACAATGACGACCGCCGCACCCCTTCGCGCAACGCCAGCCCACCAGGCTGAATTAATCTTCGAATCGACCCCCGACGCCTCCAAGAACCAAGGGACGCTTGTGCATCGCGGTCCCGTCACGTCCGATCTCTCCTTCTATGCGCCGCCCGCCGACGGCTCCAAACCACACAACTACGTCGAAAAGGCACCGGGCGGGCAACCACAGCGCAACTTCGGCGCTGCATGGGTTCCCGTGACCCTTGGCGATATCCGAGGTCGTGAGAACGACTTCACACTCGACAACAACGCTTTCGCGACAATATCCAACGTTGCTTCTGAAGAAAAGGACTTCGCCGATGACGAACACATCAAAGCAGTCTACTACCCCGAAGTCGAGGAGCTACTAAGGGAGAACGTCCCCGGCATAAAACGTGTTATACTCTTCGACCACACCATCCGCCGCGCGACCAAGGATGCCCACCGCGCCCCAGTCACCCGCGTGCACATTGACCAGACCGCTACGTCCGCCACGGCGCGCGTGCGACAGCACGTCGAGGACGCGGCGGAAGCTGAGAAGCTGCTCAAGGGCCGATACCGCATTATCAATGTGTGGCGGCCGCTGAACGGACCTGTCGTTTCCTTCCCACTAGGCTTCGCCGACAGCGCGACGGTGTCGGACGAAGACCTCATCCCTGTGGAGCATCGCTACCCGGACCGCAATGGCGAGACGGCGGCTGTAAAACACAACGACAAGCAGGACTGGTACTACTGGTCTGGCATGACGAATGAGGAGAGGTTGTTGCTCAAGTGCTTCGACAGCGACGAGAAGATCGGACGCTGGGGACGTGTGCCGCATACCGCATTCACAGACCCGAGGACGCCGGAGGGCGCGCCGGGGAGGGAGAGCATCGAAGTCAGGGCATTAGTGTTTGGTTGAAAGAGAACAAGGAAGAGTGCGCAGGGAAGCGGTGCCTTGGAGTCAGCGTCTTTGATTAGTTTTGGGAGCTAGATTAAGCGCTCGCCTATCTGGTTCGCCTTATGAACAACCATAACTATCCTCGTGCGCTATGATTGTCGTCTCAGTGCCACCGAAACTTGCGTAGGTGATTGGATTGGTGCTTGTTCTGGTTGTGAACGATGGAGATCGAGATGGAGGACGGGTACAGGATGGAGATGGAACGGGCCGCGAATATATAGGGCTGAAAGGCTATCTATCGTCACACATTCTGTTCACTCAACCCGTTCCTGTTGCATCGCTCCTCAATCACTGTCTCCTTTGGTTTGTATCGTGCGCTTTGTGACTACCCTGCCCGAAGAATTTCCTTTCTTGTATAATACCTGTCGTCGAGAGACCTTGCATAATACACGACCATTGCCAGTAACAACTATCCAGTAGACGCTGGCCACAGGTCGCAGCAACACTTGGCTTCCATTCTCCCACAGTCCCTTCAAGATGAGAACTTCTGACCCCTCAGAGCGTCCGACGTATACGGCCGAGCAGATGACAAAATACTACGATTGCATATCCCTTCCATCCAAGTACCGTCATGAACTCGGTTCCAAAAGCCGCGAAGCTGCTACCGGCAAGGACGCACTCTCCTTCCTCGCCGCGCTTCAGAAGTACCAATTGGCCTCCGTGCCTTTCGAAAACCTCGAGCTGCACTATTCGCCTCGCCATGTCATCAACATCGAACCGGAATATCTGTTCCATAAGATTGTGGAGCGGGGCACCGGGCGTGGCGGCTACTGTATGGAAAACAACTGCCTATTTGGCACGGTCTTGCGCAGTCTAGGGTTCGACTTGTATAGTGCCGGTGCGAGAGTGAGCGGGTCAATGCAGCCGCAGGCGGAGCCCAAATACACAGGTTGGTGAGGACTTGCCGATGCCGCCCTCGACCACCTACTTCTGGGACCGCAGCATGTTCGCTAAGCTTCCCCTGCCAGGTCGCACATGATCAACATCGTAACGATCCAATCCCAGCGCTACTTCGTGGACGTTGGCTTCGGCTCCTCGGGCCCTACACATCCCATCCCTCTGGTCCACGACCGCGTCTCCGTCAACGTGCCTCCGCAAACCGTCCGTCTCAACCACACTAATATCCTCGACAACACCTCTCGTGACAGCGACAAGCTGCTCTGGGTCTACGAGCACCGGAACGCCGACGATGCACCCTGGACACCGACCTACTGCTTCACCGAGACGGAATTTCTCCCAGCGGATTTCACCGTAATGTCACACCATACCAGCACATCCAAGACATCATGGTTCACGTACAAGGTGATCTGTACGAAGATGCTTATGGATCCTGGGACGGAGCAGATTGTGGGAGACGTGACGCTGTTTGAGACTGCCATCAAGAAGCGCATTGCCGGGAAAGCAGAGGCTTTGACGACGATTACGTCGGAAGAGGAGAGGATCAGGGCGTTAGAGGAGCATTTGGGTGTCAAGCTGAGTGAGGCGGAGAGGACGGGGATTCAGGGCATGGTTTCGGAGGTGAAGTGACGATGCCACGCGCGACTAGATGGCCGTGGGGATAGATACTCTAGCAACACAGTACATGCGCATGGGGAAACCTCGAGGTGTCGCCGATCCGGCTGAAGTCCTTGTCTCCCGGTCTATGGGTCGCGGAGTCGCAGACACGACAACCAAAGTCAGTATTACAGCCATGTATTAAAGAAGGGTGGTGAGGGATCGAAAGGTTCAGAAGCCACCTTTATAGATGCCCGGCTCCGCCCAATCACATGCCAACCATGCAAGATGACGGAAACCAGAAGGCGGCGCAGGGAAAGTGTGAACCGCTGGCCATCGGCCCATCTGCTCCGAGTTGCCCTCTGCAAACAATACATTCATCACGGTTGGTCGGCAGTGTTGGCGGAAACGCTCGTATGTTGCGTGTACAGCTTGCCTCCATTCACGCTCTCTTCACTCTTCCACAACACATCACCGCTCAAAGGCAGCTCGCGCCGTCCCGCCTCTTCGCAGTTGTACCGCCGACTGCCGCTGACGACAGCGATCGGCCTCCCAAGCCCCTCGCTAAACAACCTGCGGAGACCATCCTGGACAAAAGAAAGCGCTGGGAGGAGGAAAGAGATTTGTTGTCTGTTTTGCGCAGACCCGCGCTGGACAACATCACATTCACACCTCCGACATTACATCTGGCAACTCCTGCGACAAGCTTCGAGCTACCGACACCGGCCCCCTACAACGTGGGAGAACCTTGAAAGCAGCACGCGGTGTTGCTTCCGCTCGAGGACTGCGTTGGAGGGAGTACCCCAACAACACATCTACATCCAGCGGAGATGACCAAATCGCCCGCGGTCATCATCATCGCGAGGTCGGTTGTCCGCATTACGAGCACGTCTCAAACGTCTCTCTCGAGTATAGGCTGACTCGTTGTAGGCACGGAGCGCGACTAGATGCCGCAGACAAGACATGGCATCTCAGTTCGCCAGCGCCCTACGACCCACCTTTGACCTACGGCGGCTGGACGCAATCAAGAGCGCTCGGTGCCCGCATCGCCAGTATACTGCATGCTCGGGACCTGGCCGGCAGCGACGTCGCCCCACCTCGCGCCAACGCGACGAACGGCAACTTTGATTCGATCGACTTTGCGTCGCTTGATGGGCCAGCCAACTCTGTGGATAGTAGGAGGAGGCAAAAGAGCAGGAAGAGGAAGCATAGGGTCGTAATACACACCTCGCCCTTCCTACGATGCGTCCAAACATCTGTTGCGATCAGCGCCGGCATAGCGCAACATCAAGCCACTCAAGGTGTAACCCGACAACGCAGTGTTTCTCCGAAGGGCAGAGCAGTACATCACCTTCACTCGGGCTCGCCAAGAATTCATGCGATAGACGGGGCGAGATCGCCCGCTCTTGCGCCTATCGCCGAACCTGAGGAAGATTTGGCACGGGGAGTGTTACTTCGCTCATTAAAAGAGAAACGCATTCAAAAGGCTACGTTGAGGGTGGACGCATTTCTAGGGGAGTGGCTGAGTCCCGACTACTTCGAATTGATCACTCCACCTCCCAAAAGCACTCTGATGGTGGCTGGCGCGAAAGCGGACCTTCTTCGCCGGGCCGAGAACATCGACGTGTTCTACTCCAAGACGGGCAGCAACACACCAACGGGTAATCTTTGGGGCCAGAACAGCGGTTCCTCAACGCCGACCAGCAGCAACAAGAACGTATTAGCAGAGAGCGGACCTTTGTCGAACATGGCCAACCTAGCGAAAGCGTTGCCAAGGAGAGATCGCACCAACAGTCACAGCAGTGTGGAAAGCACCTCTTCCGGTCGCCCATCCAGCCCGCTCAAATCGTCTCCGAAGTCAACCCTCGGTTCCGACTATAGAGCAGACACCGGCACGTATACCGCGCCCGTGCCGACTTATGCGCTCTCCCCATCAGACCCTATTCCGCGAGGGTACGTGGCTCACGCCCGTGAAGCCTGCGTTGATGTAGACTATCAATGGGACTCCATGCGTGAGCCACTTGACTGGGGTGATGGAGGCGAGTTCGGCGAAGAGTGGAGCGCTATGCACAAACGCTTTCGGAGGGGCCTGAACAGTTTGGTGCATTGGTACGGCGAGCACGGCACAGGATGTATGCATCGAGCAGAGCACGACACCATCTCTGAGAACGCACACGGTGAAGAGGAGGATGAAGATGAAGACACAGAACTTGTGGTGGTGCTGGTCACGCATGGCGCCGGCTGCAACGCGCTCATAGGCGCGCTGACTAACCAACCAGTCCTGCTGGATGTTGGGATGGCCTCTCTCACAATGGCCGTCCGCAAAGAAGCGCTGTCAAGCGCAGACGGCCGATCCGCCTCACTCCAACAGCTGCACAACGGGCGCCGCTCCTCCGTCGACCTCGGCCTCAGCGACGACTTCGAAATGTGTCTCGTCGCCTCTTCCGAGCATCTCCGCGCCGGCGTCGACCCCACCAGAATCGGCTTCATGGCCTCTCCGAAGATGACAGCTCAATCAAGATCAACCGCTCCCGAGTACCGGCGCCGTCTCGGCAGCTACGCGAGCGGCAGCGACAGCCCCATCGACTCGAGCTTCACCATCGGCGGCCCGGCGCGCAGCAGCGTGAGCAGTGCGCTGGGCAGCATCCGACGGAGTTCCGTCCAAGCTGGCGTCAACGGCCCGACCGGAGGCATGTTCCAGGGCGGCTTGCACAGGTCATATACGGTGCATGCGGGCGCGAGAGTCGGAGGCCAGGGCGGCCCACCTCCGCCTCCCGTGTCGGCGGGGCTGGACGGCGGTGGACTTTGGAGTAGGCCGAGTCCGGCATTTGCGGCTGACACGCCCGAGGGACGAGAGTCGCCAGGGCGGAACATGGTGCTGAACTTTGGGGGCGATGGGACTTGGAATGCAAACGACGCAAAGACGGCTAATGGATCGATACCAACACAATCCACATCTACCACCCCTTCCGCCCCTCCGGCAACTGCCACCACAGCTACGATCACCACCCCCACCTCAGCGTCAACAAGCAACTCAATTCTCACGAGTCCCTCAAACAACACCACGAACCCGCCACCGCAGACCGACCATGAAGACGAAGTCGACGTCATCGCCCCGCTCCCCTCCTCGGCCGTGCCGCCCAAGATCGGCCGCAGTCTCAGCCAGCACGGCCTGTGGGGCTCGCCGCCGACGGGCAGTGTGCACGAGCGGGAGAGGGGGCCGAAGAGGAGGTGGAGCGTGCAGCAGGAGTAGGAAAAAATTGGATTGTGAGCTGGGGCGGTGCGTTGGAACGGATAGAAGGCGAGAGTATGGGTTGGGGACGCAGATCGGAGGCGCACGTTGGATAGACAAGTTGGGGACGACCAAATGCGCGATGTGAGCCCGTCTAGCACCCACACGCCGCCATCGTGTCAGATGGAACGTTGGTGTTTCTTGGACCTACACTCCCTCCCTCCCAGTCTTCTCGTTTCCACCTTCGCTGTTCCTTGGTCTCAAGCGTTAGTCTCTACCCTCTGCAGCACGGGCTTGACTTTTGGACAGAACAGACTATCCCGTAGTCATTTTGATATGTTGTGGGAAGCTTTTGGGGCTGGTTGAAAAGCACCGTAGGAGGAGAATGATACCCGCTCCCGTTTCGTCTCAAGATTTCCACGCTACGCACGCTGTTCCTCTTTCTCGTTGATCTATGGATGGGGAGGTTGCTGAGTGACGTGCGATTCGTAGGTCGAGCGGGTAAGGGGGGTCTCCTTTTCACCTCTCAGAAGCCCTGGGTTCGGTCGAGGTGTCCACCGCAATGGTCCTGCGCCACTGTTGGTGTTGATACCAACAGCCCCTGACCCTCATGTGTACGTTGTCCGTACACTCTTCAGGTACATTGGAGCCTACACGGACGCCACACACTACTTGCTCCTCCAGCTTGAATCCTGCCCTTCGTGGCAGCTGTTTCAAACCTTGGCGTGAGGATCCGTCACTTCCTCGCAGAGATGGAGCAAGAAGATCGCTTACTCTCGAAGGGCAGGAGGTTGCAAAACATCTCGATGCTCTACAAACGTCTTGTAAGCATGAGGCCTTGCTCGGAAGCTTATGGGCCGTGACGACCAGGGTTGTTGCCGTCCAGCCATGCTATTCACCAGCCCTTCTCTTCGGTAGATATGGTCAACATCCTTGCGGTGCAATTGGCCTCCTACCCCAAGAAAAGGTGTACCTGTATGGCACTTATACGTCGCTCGCGGGTCGCTTCCGTGTCAAGGTATGCTTTCACTCGCTCCAGGTGAAAACGAGCTGGTCGGGGCTTCCGTGAACGATTTTCACGTTGCGACGAGCGACTTTGCCAAGGACATCTACTTGAGTTCCAGATTTGGTGATGCGAATGGGAAACGTGTCAACCTAAGGCGCAAACGTGTGCTGCCGAGCGTTGCGCGCTGCGGTGTTGCTTGGGGGCATGCGGCGAACGTTCTCCCACTTTGCGGCGGCAACGGCCTAGTAGGGCGGCTCATGCAGGTCATCGTCCTCCTTTTGTAGCTCTGTGTGATAAAATCTTTTGGCAGTGAGGTCCCTCTTGAGCCTACGGGTCACGTCGGTCGCTAAGAGGTTCGCGAATTCTAGAGTTTAACGGGGACGCAAATGCTTCCCGCCCGCGTCGGCGTTGAAACGAGTCTTGTAGAACGACAGGAGCTCGAATGCTCTGTTTACGTCTACGACGGCGTACTGCCATGCGCCGTCTTCAAGCTTCTAACTATATCAGCTGGGTGATGGCTGCGCCACATGGAGAGCACCGATCAAGCCACCTACTGTTGTCTTGCGTATACGTACCTACCGTTGCACTTCGGCGCCCTGATTGTTCTCCCTCTCCATTGTCTAGCTACGTCGCTGGAGGGGTCGTGTCCATGCTGCTACACCTGTGTGGCAAGAGCAGCAGAATGGTCGGTGTTGGGAGCTACAGCGGTGTAGTGCGTAGCTGATATATCGGTACTGATTCCCCTCGAAGTGTCTTCCCTAGCTTTGACACTACCCATACATCTGCTTCTCTGTACGGCCGCAGCCAGCCCTTTGTATAAGGAATGTCAATACCGTTCTTCTGGGTGAGCGTCGTGTGGGCGTTGGGACCGGATCCGCGGACTATGCGCTGTGCTGACAAGTCTTACTTTCTCTGTAACGGGCAGACTCGGGAACTTACCCGGGGGCGAGGTGTGGTAGGAGCAGCAAAAGAAGCATGGAGCATGAAAGCGATCGAGAAACAACAGGGGAACATGGGAAGGAGAGAAAGCAGCGGGAGAGGTAGTATAGGAGTAGGGTATGACAATGGGCTGCTCTTTCGTGGTTACAAGATGCAGCAGGGGAGTGACCAGCTATTAATTGCAGGACAATCCACAAGCGCCGTGTGAGCACGACGCTATCGCCAGCTCATCATGAGCCGTCAACATCAGGAAACCTAGATGGCCAGTCCGCCCAGGAAGACCTTTCGCAACAACCGATCACGGAAGCGCTCTCTAGCAGATGGTCATGGCATCGACTAGAGCCGCGCACGGTAGTGGTGAAGACAGCCAGGCGACACTCGAGTGCTTCATCGGCCTCATCCATGTGTACGTTAACACACCGCTCTCTCTTCTTGCAAGTTACACACCGGCCTCAACAACCGATCATCTCCCCAGCTAGCGTGTAACAGTCACATCATGTTTGATTTTGAAAGGGTCTGCAAGACCAGGAATTGCCGACTCCTTCTTTTCTTTTGTACGTCCTGTGAGCACAAGAGTCCAGCCAGCTCATCCGAGAACGTCGGCTCCGAACGCGAGCAGTGTCCAGCAGCAGTTCGGCCCTCTTTCCTCGTTGTGCACACAGTCATGGCGTTGGTCCATAGTGTCGCTGACTTGGTGCACGAAACTCTCCATGAAGCATGAAGAACTCGTCATCGATGGCGGACAATCCACGCAATTCCGTCGAGCACCGGGTTGTCCTCCGTCAGACCGTGGATCGAAGGTTGGGAAGTTGGAAGAACCCGACTATCCCGTGTTGCTGTCAATTGCGGCATCGAGGGAGGACCTCCAAGATCTCGAAGTCTAGCTGCATGAGAAAAGCATGTTACGCCGCGCCTCCTTGCGTCGAGACTCATACTCTCCTCGTATTTCTCCTGCCTGTGGATTGACCCCTGGGCTCGAGCGGCGAGTGCACCGCTTGGAAATAGACGGGTATGGTCAATTGAGCTTGCGTTCTCTGTGGAGTTGTCCAACATAACCTTCGAGCTATCGCAATGTCCGAACCAAGCAACCGGAGGACGAGCAGCAGATTGAAGGACTGGAGGCGTACGGGAATGAGCTGCAGAAGCCGCGCACTGCGTCTTCTGCAGTCGCGGTTCGGCCATCTCCGTCTCGTATTTGGAGGCTTCGAACTCGAGCTGTGAGGCGGGAAGGTGTCAGAGAGCATCTACAAGCTCTAATAGCTCCAGCTCGTCAGACGAGAAGAAGATGTCGTCCGCAACCGAACTCGAGAGCCAGCCAAGCCTCCCGCGCCCCATCTTCGCTCGTACTGGCCGCTTCTTTAGTGATAAGGCTAGGCCCTTGTCGCTAGACTCTGTAACTTGTCGCAGAGCGCCGATCGTGTCCTCGAATTCTGGTAGACACTCGGAGATGATCTCTAAAGCCGGCATAAAGGCAATGGCTATTAGCCGGCGGAGCACTACGGCGTTTATATTCATTCTAGCATCGTTGTCTTGCCTACGGGAGTGAATAACCTTCTAACGTGTTAATCGTAGTACCTGTTATGCTCGTTAGCTTCGAGCACGGGTAGGCTGTGATCGATAGTGAAGATGAGATAGGGCGGGATGTCGGCGCCGATGATGTAGTCCCCGCTGTATTCCTCTGCCCGTTTAATAGTCGACGCGGAATTTCTCTTTATGTAGCAGGCGGAGAAGATCTTAGGGAGCACGTTCGACGAGATAATGCCGAGGAGGCCGTTGTCCATTAAGTGCTTACATACGCCGGGGTTAAGGGCGCGGGGGTCCCCTTTAGCAACGTCGAGGTAGTAGGCTTAGACTGTAGTGTCGACTAAATTATATGCTACCTACGACGTGTCGTGGCGGATGCGGGCCGGCGCTATGAGATTTAAGAAGGCGATAAGGTCGACGGTGCGGTTAACGATTGGTGTTGCGCTTACGAGTAGTATCGGCGCCACGAATGTCTACATCCCCTAGTGGCTCCGGCGTCGCCTGCTGCTTCGTTGAAGCTGTCCTTTGGCCTTCGTGGGTTTATGCGATTGTATCGGATGCCTCCTCCTGTGGGAGCATCCCACGGACTTCTGTTACGTCTTACAGCCATGGCCATCCCTACACTCAAGTGTGTTGATGTAGATCTTGGGAGCGAGCGTCTTGTGAGCACGGAACTATAGCCAGCGGATTGTGAGTTGTGAATGAGGATTTGGAAGCGATTGGACAAGACGAGTGATGGTTTGAGTGACTCGCTCCAATGAAACGAAAGCTGAGACGATGACGGGCAATGACGGGCCAGGACTTGAGGACATCGTACTACTTACAAACCATCCGCAGTCTTTATATGGCATGTCGCTCACTTCGAGTGAGCGTACCGAGCCTCCAGTAACACTCGTTCATCGCGCTGAACTAACATGGCGCAAACCAAGCGGCATGCACTTGAAGCCGGATCTCAAGTTCAATCGGCGCCTCTAAAGAAGCTGCACTCGAATCAAAATCCACCGAACAACGGCGTATGCAAGACTCCAAGGGTATATAACGACTCAACCCAACCCGTCCCATATCCTGCACGATCATATCCCTTGCTCCACCCCGTCACCCGCCCCCTCCCCCACCTCTTCCCTACCTAGAACCTCCGCAATAACCGCAACCATCTCTTCCTGCTGCTCAGCGGTAAAGCGCATATCACACTCCTCGACGATGGTATCCAGGGCGACAATGTCCCCTGGGCACAGATTGACGATGGACATGCACTCTGTTTTGGTCAGGCCGTAAGGGCCCAGCCGCTCCATGAGGGGGGTGAACATGCTGGGCGTGTATTTGGGGTTTGAGGTCGAAGGCTGGTGGGAGGCGTTGAGGTAGGATTCTGTCTTTAGATTCGGCTCATCTGCATTAGCATTTTGGGTATTGCAAAGGTTCGGGACGGAGGATGGAGGGAATGCGTGCCGCGGCTGGGAATGAGTTATACAAGAAAGCACTGCATGGAAAACAGGAAGTTCAGGTGGAGGGAAGACCTGAGTGCAAATGGAAACGATTTGGGCCAATAACGACCGTGCACGATGGTAGTTGATGCGCGTTTCAAGTTCGGTTCGGCCCGCTAGATCTGTGTCGATCAAATGCCACAATGCCACATGGTTCTCAGTCCTAAGTCCAAAGGTCTTCACAAAGTGTTTAATAACACGAAGCTTACGTTCGGACTGTTGTTGGCTGCAGTTCATCTCAATGCAGTGTCCTTAAGGTGCACGACATAGCAAAAGTGAGGGAACAAACGCTAGGTACATGACGAAGGGTGTTGCAGAGCCCCCTTAAGCAGCCTAGTTTGTACATCTCAGGTCAGAGATAGACGGAGAACTCCAAGCGCTAGCAAGACAAAGCTAGAACAAAGACAAAGCCAAGGCACGGTAAGATAGAGAACGATGTTACTGTCTCGATACTCGAGCAGACGCTCTCCAGACAGTGGGTCGCGCAACAAGGGATTGTACGCAGCACAACCCTG
>NAJN01000045.1:24163-45585 GCA_005059845.1 Cryomyces minteri
TACACAGGTTGGTGAGAACTTACCGATGCCGCCCTCGACCGCCTACTTCTGGGACCGCAACGTGTTCGCTAAGCTTCCCTTGCCAGGTCGCACATGATCAACATGGTAACGATCCAATCCCAGCGCTACTTCGTAGACGTTGGCTTCGGCTCCTCGGGCCCTACACATCCCATCCCTCTGGTCCACGACCGCGTCTCCGTCAACGTGCCTCCGCAAACCGTCCGTCTCAACCACACTAACATCCCCGACAACACCTCTCGTGACAGCGACAAGCTGCTCTGGGTCTACGAGCACCGGAACGCCGACGATGCACCCTGGACACCGACCTACTGCTTCACCGAGACGGAATTTCTCCCAGCGGATTTCACCGTAATGTCACACCATACTAGCACATCCAAGACATCATGGTTCACATACAAGGTGATCTGTACGAAGATGCTTATGGATCCTGGGACGGAGCAGATTGTGGGAGACGTGACGCTGTTTGAGACTGCCATCAAGAAGCGCATTGCCGGGAAAGCAGAGGCTTTGACGACGATTACGTCGGAAGAGGAGAGGATCAGGGCGTTAGAGGAGCATTTGGGTGTCAAACTGAGTGAGGCGGAGAGGACGGGGATTCAGGGCATGGTTTCGGAGGTGAAGTGACGATGCCGTGCGCGACTAGATGGCCGTGGGGATAGATACTCTAGCAACACAGTACATGCGCATGGGGAAATCTCGAGGTGTCGCCGATCCGGCTGAAGTCCTTGTCTCCCGGTCTATGGGTCGCGGAGTCGCAGACACGACAACCGAAGTCAGTATGTATTAAAGACGGGTGGTGAGGGATCGAAAGGTTCAGAAGCCGCCTTTGTAGATGCCCGGCTCCGCCCAATCACATGCCAGCCATGCAAGATGACGGAAACCAGAAGGCGGCGCAGGGAAAGCGTGGACCGTTGGCCATCGGCCCATCTGCTCCGAGTTGCCATCTGCAAACAATACATTCATCACGGTTGGTCGGCAGTGTTGGCAGCTCGCGCCGTCCCGCCTCTTCGCAGTTGTACCTCCGACTGCCGCTGACGACAGCGATCGGCCTCCCAAGCCCCTCGCTAAACAACCTGCGGAGACCATCCTGGACAAAAGAAAGCGCTGGGAGGAGAGAAGAGATTTGTTGTCTGTTTTGCGCAGACCCGCGCTGGACAACATCACATTCACACCTCCGATATTACATCTAGCAACTCCTGCGACAAGCTTCGAGCTACCGACACCGGCCCCCTACAACGCGGGAGAACCTTGAAAGAAGCACGCGGTGTTGCGTCCGCTCGAGGACTGCGTTGGAGGGAGTACCCCAACAACACGTCTACATCCAGCGGAGATGACCAAATCGCCCGCGGTCATCATCATCGCGAGGTCGGTTGTCCGCATTACGAGCACATCTCAAACGTCTCTCTCGAGTATTGGCTGACTCGTTGCAGGCACGGAGCGCGACTAGATGCCGCAGACAAGACATGGCATCTCAGCTCGCCAGCGCCCTACGACCCACCTTTGACCTACGGCGGCTGGACGCAATCAAGAGCGCTCGGCGCCCGCATCGCCAGTATACTCCATGCTCGGGACCTGGCCGGCAGCGACGTCGCCCCACCTCGTGCCAACGCGACGAACGGCAACTTTGATTCGATCGACTTTGCGTCGCTTGATGGGCTAGCCAACTCTGTGGATAGTAGGAGGAGGCACAAGAGCAGGAAGAGGAAGCATAGGGTCGTAATACACACCTCGCCCTTCCTACGATGCGTCCAAACATCTGTTGCGATCAGCGCCGGCATAGCGCAACATCAAGGCACTCAGGGTGTAACCCGACAACGCAGTGTTTCTCCGAAGGGCAGAGCAGTACATCACCTTCACTCGGGCTCGCCAAGAATCCATGCGATAGATGGGGCGAGATCACCCGCTCTTGCGCCCATCGCCGAACCTGAGGAGGATTTGGCACGGGGAGTGTTACTTCGCTCATTAAAAGAGAAACGCATTCAAAAGGCTACGTTGAGGGTGGACGCATTCCTAGGGGAGTGGCTGAGTCCCGACTACTTCGAATTGATCACTCCACCTCCCAAAAGCACTCTGATGGTGGCTGGCGCGAAAGCGGACCTTCTCCGCCGGGGTGAGAACATCGACGTGTTCTACTCCAAGACGGGCAGCAATACACCAACGGGTAATCTTTGGGGCCAGAACAGCGGTTCCTCAACGCCGACCGGCAGCAACAAGAATGTACTAGCAGAGAGCGGACCTTTGTCGAACATGGCCAACCTAGCGAAAGCGTTGCCAAGGAGAGATCGCACCAACAGTCACAGCAGTGTGGAAAGCGCCTCTTCCGGTCGCCCATCCAGCCCGCTCAAGTCGTCTCCGAAGTCAACCCTCGGTTCCGACTATAGAGCAGACACCGGCACGTATATCGCGCCCGTGCCGACTTATGCGCTCTCCCCATCTGACCCTATTCCGCGAGGGTACGTGGCTCACGCCCGTGAAGCCTGCGTTGATGTAGACTATCAATGGGACTCCATGCGTGAGCCACTTGACTGGGGTGATGGAGGCGAGTTCGGCGAAGGGTGGAGCGCCATGCACAAACGCTTTCGGAGGGGCCTGAGCAGTTTGGTGCATTGGTACGGCGAGCACGGCACAGGATGTATGCATCAAGCAGAGCACGACGCCATCTCTGAGAATGCACACGGTGAAGAGGAGGATGAAGATGGGGACACAGACCTTGTGGTGGTGCTGGTCACGCATGGCGCCGGCTGCAACGCGCTCATAGGCGCGCTGACTAGCCAACCAGTCCTGCTGGATGTTGGGATGGCCTCTCTCACAATGGCCGTCCGCAAAGAAGCGCTGTCAAGCGCAGACGGCCGATCCGCCTCACCCCAACAGCTGCACAACGGGCGCCGCTCCTCTGTCGACCTCGGCCTCAGCGACGACTTCGAAATGTGTCTCGTCGCCTCTTCCGAGCATCTCCGCGCCGGCGTTGACCCCACCAGAATCGGCTCCATGGCCTCTCCAAAGATGACAGCTCAATCAAGATCAACCGCTCCCGAGTACCGGCGCCGTCTCGGCAGCTACGCGAGCGGCAGCGACAGCTCCACCGACTCGAGCTTCACCATCGGCGGCCCGGCGCGCAGCAGCGTGAGCAGTGCGCTGGGCAGCATCCGACGGAGTTCCGTCCAAGCTGGCGTCAACGGCCCGACCGGAGGCATGTTCCAGGGCGGCTTGCACAAGTCATATACGGTGCATGCGGGCGCGAGAGTCGGAGGCCAAGGCGGCCCACCTCCGCCTCCCGTGTCGGCGGGGCTGGGCGGCGGTGGACTTTGGAGTAGGCCGAGTCCGGCATTTGCGGCTGATACGCCCGAGGGACGAGAGTCGCCAGGGCGGAACATGGTGCTGAACTTTGGAGGCGATGGGACTTGGAATGCAAACGACGCAAAGACGGCTAATGGATCGATACCAACACAATCCACATCTACCACCCCTTCCGCCCCTCCGGCAACTGCCACCACAGCTACGATCACCACCCCCACCTCAGCGTCAACAAGCAACTCAATTCTCACGAGTCCCTCAAACAACACCACGAACCCGCCACTGCAGATCGACCACGAAGACGAAGTCGACGTCATCGCCCCGCTCCCCTCCTCGGCCGTGCCGCCCAAGATCAGCCGCAGTCTCAGCCAGCACGGCCTGTGGGGCTCGCCGCCGACGGGCAGTGTGCACGAGCGGGAGAGGGGGCCGAAGAGGAGGTGGAGCGTGCAGCAGGAGTAGGGGAAAATTGGATCGTGAGCTGGGGCGGTGCGTTGGAACGGATTGAAGGCGAGAGTATGGGTTGGGGACGCAGATCGGAGGCGCACGTTGGATAGGCAAGTTGGAGACGACCAATTGAGCGACGTGAGCCCGTCTAGCACCCACACGCCGCCATCGTGTCAGATGGAACGTTGGTGTTTCTTGGACCTACACTCCCTCCCTCCCAGATCTTCTCGTTTCCACCTTCGCTGTTCCTTAGTCTTAAGCGTTAGTCTCTACCCTCTGCAGCACGGGCTTGACTTTTGGACAGAGCAGACTATCCCGTAGTCGTTTTGATATGTTTTGGGAAGCTTTTGGGCCTGGTTGAAAAGCATCGTAGGAAGAGAATGATACCCGCTCCCGTTTCATTTCAAGATTTCCACGCTACGCGCGCTGTTCCTCTTTCTCGTTGATCTATGGATGGGGAGGTTGCTGAGTGACGTGCGATTCGTAGGTCGAGCGGGTAAGGGGGGTCTCCTTTTCACCTCTCAGAAGCCCTGGGTTCGCTCGAGGTGTCCACCGCAATGTTCCTGCGCCACTGTTGGTGTTGATACCAACAGCCCCTGACCCTCATACGTACGTTGTCCGTACACTCTTCAGGCACATTGGAGCCTACACGGACGCCACACACTACTTGCTCCTCCAGCTTGAGTCCTGCCCTTCGTGGCAGCTGCTTCAAACCTTGGCGTGAGGATCCGTCACTCCCTCACAGAGATGGAGCAAGAAGATCGCTTACTCTCGAAAGGCAGGAGGTTGCAAAACATCTTGATGCTCTACAAACGTCTTGTAAGCATGAGGCTTTGCTCAGAAGCCTATGGGCCGCGGTGACCAGGGTTGTTGCCGTCCAGCCATGCTCTTCCAGCCCTTCTCTTCGGTAGATATGGTCAACATCCTTGCGGTGCAACTGGCCTCCTACCCCAAGAAAAGGTGTACCTGTATGGCACTTATACGTCGCTCGCGGGTCGCTTCCGTGTCAAGGTATGCTTTCACTCGCTACAGGTGAAAAAGAGCTGGTCGGGGCTTCCGTGCACGATTTTCACGTTGCGGCGAGCGACTTTGCCAAGGACATCTACTTGAGTTCCAGATTTGGTGATGCGAATGGGAAACGTGTCAACCTAAGGCGCAAACGTGTGCTGCCGAGCGTTGCCTGCTGCATTCTTGCTTGGGGGCATGCGGCGAACGTTCTCCCACTTTGCGGCGGCAACGGCCTAGTAGGGCGGCTCGCGCAGGTCATCGTCGTCTTCTTGTAGCTCTGTGTGATAGAATCTTTTGGCAGTGAGGTCCCTCTTGAGCCTACGGGTCACGTCGGTCGCTAAGAGGTTCGCGAATTCTAGCGTTACGATGTGTCTTCCCTAGCTTTGACACTACCCCTACATCTGCTTCTCTGTACGGCCGCAGCCAGCCCTTTGTATAAGGAATGTCAATACAATTCTTCTGGGTGAGCGTCTTGTGGGCGTTGGGACCGGATCCGCGGACTATGCGCCGTGCTGACAAGTCTTACTTTCTCTGTCACGGGCAGACTCGGGAACTTACCTGGGGGCGAGGTGTGGTAGGAGCAGCAAAAGGAGCATGGAGCATGAAAGCGATTGAGAAACAACAGGGGAACATGGGAAGGAGGGAAAGCAGCGGGAGAGGTAGTATAGGAGTAGGGTATGACAATGGGCTGCTCTTTCGTGGTTACAAGATGCAGCAGGGGAGTGACTTCTTCTAGTAGGCGACGGGCTCCTTCCGCTTGCTTGTCTCTACGTGGCTTTGAAAACTTGATGGTCTGGTCTGCGCTCCAGAATTTCGCCCTCATCTCTTTCTCATATTTCCTTCCGTGCTTGGCTGCTTCGGCGAACAGCCACGAGCCCAGATCTGACACAGCGTCTTCCGCTCCCTCCTGGTATGTCTCTAGGGCTCCCATCAGTTCTTCCATAGCATCCTGGCGCTCTACTACATCCAAAGTTTTAGCCCAATTGATGGCCTCTTTGATGGTACTGAATGATTGCTCCTGTATTACCAACGCCTGGGTAGCCTGGAGCTGTGGCTTGTAAGGGACCAAGCCAGTCTCAGGGGTTTGGCACGACGCTATCGCCAGCTCATCATGAGCCGTCAACATCAGGAAACCTAGATGGCCAGTCCGCCCAGGAAGACCTTTCGCAACGACCGATCATGGAAGCGCTCTCTAGCAGATGGTCATGGCATCGACTAGAGCCGCGCACGGTAGTGGTGAAGACAGCCAGGTGACACTCGAGTGCTTCATCGGCCTCATCCATGAGTACGTCAACACACCGCTCTCTCTTCTTGCAAGTTACACACCGGCCTCAACAACCGATAACCTCCTCAGCTAGCGTGTAACAGTCACATCGTGTTTGACTTTGAAAGGGTCTGCAAGCCCAGGAAACGCCGACTCCTTCTTTTCTTTTGTACGTGCTGTGAGCACAAGAGTCCAGCCAGCTCATCCGAGAACGTCGACTTCGAACGCGAGCAGTGTCCAGCAACAGTTCGGCCCTCTTTCCTCGTTGTGCACACAGTCATGGCGTTGGTCCATAGTATCGCTGACTTGGTGCACGAAACTCTCCACGAAGAACTCGTCACCGATGGCGGACAATCCACGCAATTCCGTCGAGCACCGGGTTGTCCTCCGTCAGACCGTGGACCGAAGGTTGGGAAGTTGGAAGAACCCAACTATCCCGTGTTGCTATCAATTGCGGCATCGAGGGAGGACCTGCAAGATCTCGAAGTCTAGCTGCATGAGAAAAGCATGTTACGCCGCGCCTCCTTGCGTCGAGACTCATACTCTCCTCGTGTTCCTCCTGCCCGTGGATTGACCCCCGGGCTCGAGCGGCGAGTGCACCGCTTGGAAATAGACGGGTATGGTCAATTGAGCTTGCGTTCTCTGTGGAGTTGTCCAACATAACCTTCGAGCTATCGCAATGTCCGAACCAAGCAACCGGAGGACGAGCAGCAGATTGAAGGACTGGAGGCGTACGGGAATAAGCTGCAGAAGCCGCGCACTGCGTCTTCTGCAGTCGCGGTTCGGCCATCTCCGTCTCGTGTTTGTAGGCTTCGAACTCGAGCTGTGAGGCGGGAAGGTGTCAGAGAGCATCTACAAGCTCCAATAGCTCCAGCTCGTCAGACGAGAAGAAGATGTCGTCCGCAACCGAACTCGAGAGCCAGCCAAGCCTCCCGCGCCCCATCTTCGCCCGTACTGGCCGCTTCTTCAGTAATATCTTCGGCAGTATCGGCACCACGAACGTCTGCATCCTCTAGTGGCTCCGGCGTCACCTGCTACTTCGTTGAAGCTGCCTCTTGGCCTTCGTGGGTTTAGCGATTATATCGGAGGCCTCCCTCTTGTGGGAGCATCCCACGGACTTCTGTTACGTCTTACAGCCATGGCCATCCCTACACTCAAGGGTGTTGATGTAGATCTTGGGAGCGAGCGTCTTGTGAGCAAGGAACTATAGCCAGCGGATTGTGAGCTGTGAATGAGGATTTAGAAGCGATTGGACAAGACGAGTGATGGTTTGAGTGACTCGCTACAATGAAACGAAAGCTGAGACGATGACGGGCAATGACAGGCCAGGATTTGAGGATCTCGTAGTACTTACAAACCATCCGCAGTCTTTATATGGCATGTCGCTCACTTCGAGTGAGCGTACCGAGCCTCCAGTGACACTCGTTCATCGCGCTGAACTAACATGGCGCAAACCAACCGGCATGCACTTAAAGCCGGATCTCAAGTTCAATCGGCGCCTCTAAAGAAGCTGCACTCGAATCAAAATCCATCGAACAACGGCGTATGCAAGACTCCAAGGGTATACAACGACTCAACCCAACCCGTCCCATATCCCGCACAATCATATCCCTTGCTCCACCCCGTCACCCGCCCCCTCCCCCACCTCTTCCCTACCTAGAACCTCCGCAATAACCGCAACCATCTCCTCCTGCTGCTCAGCGGTAAAGCGCATATCACACTCCTCGACGATGGTATCCAGGGCGACAATGTCCCCTGGGCACAGATTGACGATGGACATGCACTCTGTTTTGGTCAGGCCGTAAGGGCCCAGCCGCTCCATGAGGGGGGTGAACATGCTGGGCGTGTATTTAGGGTTTGAGGTCGAAGGCTGGTGGGAGGCGTTGAGGTAGAATTCTATCTTTAGATTCGGCTCATCTGCATTAGCATTTTGGGTATTGCAAAGGTTCGGGACGGAGGATGGAGGGAATGCGTGCCGCGGCTGGGAATGAGTTATACAAGAAAGCACTGCATGGAAAACAAAATGGTAGCGTTGCACACACCTCATTCAGCACAGTGATATAGTTCGCAGGTCTCGGATTGACCTTGCGCCCGGCGGCTTTGGTCTCTTCGTCTTGCTTTGCGTGCTCGAGGCGCTTTTCTTCGAGGAAGGACTTCACTTCGAAGTTTGTGAGAATCTTCGACATCGGCTCGAGGATCTAAGGATATTTTGGTTAGGGCAGAGGCAGGGCGTGAAAGAGCAGCGGACGGAGAGGGAGCGGAAGGGTGGAGCAGACCTGCATTGCAAGGGCGTTGCGCTGGCGTGCAAAGTAGGGGGAGTCGTTGGACGGGCGATGGACAGCGGTCGCGTTTCTGGTAGGGACAGGGTTCTATGGCCATGGGCTACCTGACTTTGTCGAGCTGTTAAGGAAGTTCAGGTGGAGGGAAGACCTGAGTGCAAATGGAAACGATTTGGGCCAATAACGACCGTGCACGATGGTAGTTGATGCGCGTTTCAAGTTCGGTTCGGCCCGCTAGATCTGTGTCGATCAAATGCCACAATGCCACATGGTTCTCAGTCCTAAGTCCAAAGGTCTTCACAAAGTGTTTAATAACACGAAGCTTACGTTCGGACTGTTGTTGGCTGCAGTTCATCTCAATGCAGTGTCCTTAAGGTGCACGACATAGCAAAAGTGAGGGAACAAACGCTAGGTACATGACGAAGGGTGTTGCAGAGCCCCCTTAAGCAGCCTAGTTTGTACATCTCAGGTCAGAGATAGACGGAGAACTCCAAGCGCTAGCAAGACAAAGCTAGAACAAAGACAAAGCCAAGGCACGGTAAGATAGAGAACGATGTTACTGTCTCGATACTCGAGCAGACGCTCTCCAGACAGTGGGTCGCGCAACAAGGGATTGTACGCAGCACAACCCTGCGATACACATGTCGTGGTCTTCGAATCGCCTGGTGCGCGGGAGACGTTCCACGAAACAGCGCAGAGAACGCATGAAGAACGAGTATATGAGTATGATCAGAGTTTCTGAGTAGACGGCTACCTCAAGTAGATACAGTGAAGTGATCTGATCTACACAGCCGACAGGGACGCTTGATACCATGCATTCGAACGCCCACGATGAAAGCCGCCCCACCCAACCCGGCGCCTAGTCTCCAGCCCTGCAGCTGCGGCAAATGATGAAACATGAGAGATAGCAGGGGTGTGTGTACTCTTCTTTCCCTCGCCGTCTCCGTTCACCTGGTTCTCCTTCGCTTCCTTCGCCCCCTTTTTGACGGCCTTTTTCTCCCGCTTGGCAGCACGCTCGAGCTTCCGTGCGATCTTAGCGTCCTTCTCGGCTTGCTTGACCTGCTTGCTGTCCATGTCCGGCTTCACTGTCTCGCGCTCCGCGTCGCCGTTCATCTTCGTCTTGGTGATCAACTCTGATGCATCCTCCATTTCCTCGTCTGAGTCGGCTTCGGCGCCGGCTCTCGTGTCTTCGTTGACTTCCTCAATCAGGGGCTTTTTCGACTTCTTGGACTCTTTCTTCTCCTTCCTGGCGGAGGGCGGGTTTGCTGGCGCCTCGTCGCCGACCAATCCATCAGCGTCAGGATTATACTTTCGTGCTTCTTTCACAGCCCATTTGCCAGGCTGCGTTTGTCCATTGGGTCCCATCGAAGCGCCCGTGCCAGTCTTTGGACCCAGCGGCTTGCCCTCGAGCCCGCGTAATCGTCTCTCAATCTTCAACCTGCCGTCCACACCTATAGCCATCTTCTCTTCCTCGGTCGGTTCCGCCTCCTTCGACTCGCCGCCAGTGCCCCAATCGGATAGCGCGTCCACACGCAGACCTAGAGCTGCCTTCGTAGCCAACATGCGGGCGATTTTGCCCTTGTTCTTTCCAGTGGCCTGACCGATGAGCGAGGCGTGGTAGATGAGACCATATTTGGGAGTGTCGTGTTTTGTCTTTAGTGCGCGGAACAACGCCTTCTCAGCACCAAGAATCTGGATAGTGGAAGCTGGCGACTTTGCGAGGCTCATGAGCGATCCGGAGTGCGCGATCAAGCGTGCGCCGACGAGCTCACCAACGAGAGCAGTTAAGTTGGGTGCAATGGCTTGCATGCGAGCTGAAAGGTAGGAAGATAGTTGCGAGCGGTATTCTGTGAAGCTGACGACTTGATCTGCAAGAGCCCTGATGTTGTCGAGATCCTCAGGAGTGATCTCCGTACCCATAGAGACTTCAGCCGCCACCTTGACGGCAGCTTCAATCTCCTCAGGCAGTATGTCTGAGAGATCTGTGTCTGATGCGCTCGTTCGCATACCCATGGACATGATGACACGAGAGTAAGCGAGGTTGTCATTGATAATTTTGGCCATCTCTGGGAAGTGCCATCCGTACCACTCCTTGACTCGCATGGCGTATGTGTTCAGCTCTTTGTCAAGATCATCGAGTAATGCGATGGCCTGGATGATCATGGTATCGACCTTATCAGGTGAAAACTTTAGCTTGTGTCGGGAGAGAGAATGTGAGAGACCGAGAGACATGGTGGAGATGTCATCAGGCATCAAGCCGGGAATCAAAGAAGGAAGGTGACTTCGAATGGAACGGTACAATTCGGCGGTGGTGGAGTCGGAGATTGGAGTGATTTGCAGCTGCGGAAGCTTGTTGATTGCGTTTCCCAGCTTTGGATCTGCGACTGCCAGGGAAACTTTCTTCTCATCTTTGATGGAGTCAAGCAACGAAGAGAGCATGGGCGTGACCTGCGATGGAGCTGTTAGCGTGCAGACTGAGTGGAATGCGCACAGCTATAAAACTCGCAAGCACGCCAGCGGAATATGCTCATGATAGAACCTCACATACCTTTCCTTCTGTCAATGCAGCCGCCTCGTTCAAGGCAGTCGCGGCACTGTCGAACTTCTGAAATTGCTTGAGCTTCAAGCTGTCGAGTCGCGAGCAGATGTTAGCCAAATCCGAGCGGGACAGGTTCGGTGCCATCTTCAAGCTCTTCAAAGAGTGAGTTTTGACAGAGAGATGTAGGGTTGCACTGACAGACTGCAGACGCCCTCAGCAGTCTCAATGTCTCCAGCGAGATCATCGCGCTTCAGCAGCTTCTTGTCCTTGGCTTTCAGCAGCGCGTAGCCGGCGCTAGTCTCGGTTAGGATGAACAGGGTCATCTTGCCGGTCGACGCAAGAGTGTGTGTTTGCTCGAGTACGCAGTTGTCGCTGTCGAGGAAGATACGAGTGCTCGTCGTCTGCACCTCGAGGTTTCGAATTGAAGCTGCAGTCCAGGAATTTTTTCGGAAGCGGATAAACCTGGATTTCTGTTCGCCGACGCTTGTCAGGGGTTTGACAGCGCCAGTGCAATAGCCGAGAAGCCTAAACATCAGCGATCTCTCAGGCACCACGACTTCGCTCAACGGGGCCCTCTGAGGCCGGTCAGCTGGGAGTGTGGGTGAGAAGGACGGCATAAGAGGAGGATAAGTGAAAGCAGAATGGCAACACCGGACTATCTTGCTCGCAAGCCCTCCGCCTCCCTAATACGGTCCTCCATCTCTTATGGCCAGTCCAGCAAGCCTGCAGCTGGGCATTCTCCTTCTCCATCAACGCCTCTTTTCAAGCGCTCCCTATCCTCACAGTTCGGCTCGCCTTCATCTTCCTTCCGTGCTGAAGACGACTGCTTCATCTACTCTCTCGGATCTCGCTTCCTCCATGCCGGATTTATGAGCGAAAGCCGGCCTCGATGTATCCTAGCATTTGGACCAGGGGAGTCAAGACGCGCGGGTGACTATAGACAATGGGCGCCCGACTTCCACACTATTAGGAGGAGGGGCGTGAGAGGCGAAGACTGGGGCAGGGCGCACGAGCTCTACCGTCTTGACGTCCGGGATGTGGATCTAGGCTTGATGCAAGACAAGCTGGAGCGTGCTATCAGACAAGCGCAGACAGAGTATTTCATGGTTGACTCCGCACGTCCGCGAAAGATCATGCTTGCCGTATCTTCTGCACTGCCGAGGCCCTTGCTCTTGACAGCCCTGGGCACACTGTTTCAAGTGAGCCACGCCTCAAGTATTACTCTCCTTTCAACGTCGATCTGCTCGGTCGTTGCGGCTGGACTCAGAAGTGCTTTAGTGGTCGACATTGGGTGGGCCGAAACCATTGTCACAGCAGTGTACGAATACAGAGAGGTGGGCGAGAGGAGGAGCGTCAGGGCTGGAAAGGTACTAAGTTTGGAGATGGCCAAAGTCCTGAACGACGAGTGCGCAAGAAGAAAGACACAGAACCCTGTCGAGCGGGGCGGTAGCTCTTCAGAGAAGGCCGACGATGAGGTTAGCGTCGAGGAAGCTGAAGGAGTCCTCACGCGAGTGGGATGGTGTCAAGATCGCGACAGTGCGCGGAAACATCCATCAGATACCTCGTCAAAGTCAGCGGCAGGTGCGAACGAAGTCCAATCGAACAGACCAGTTGGCGCTGTTGCTGCCACCGAAATCTCAATCCCTCTCATCTCTATTCCACTCCCAGCAGCGACACCCCCAATAACCCTTCGAATCCCGTTCAATCGCCTCTCGTCCCCCGCCGATACTGCCCTCTTCGCCCTGTCAACTCCTCTCCATGACCTCGACGACCACGATCTGCCACTCCATCAACTGGTCTACAAATCTCTCCTCTCTCTTCCACCCGACATTCGTGCCCTCTGTATGGCGCGCATAGTCCTCACAGGCGGCGTCTCGCAGCTTCCCGGTCTCAAGAGCAGGGTCATCTCTGAAGTCGCCACCCTGGTCCGCGAACGTGGGTGGGATCCTGTCCAGAGCTACGGCAGCGTCTCGATGAAGCTCCCTCATCGACACAGGAGCGATCATCCAGCCAACGAGGACGGTGACGAACCGCCAGACATCGCCCAATCGCCTCAGCGCTCCGCCACGCTAGATGCTGCCTCGATATCCCTCCCCGTACCCATTCCTGCATCGCAGCAACCCCAAGAACCCGATCCCGTCCTCGCCAAACTACGCCACCACTCGCACAGCAATGCAGATTCCCGCGCGCCCACCACTCGCGGCGTTGAGACTCTAGGGGCCTGGGCGGGCGCCAGTCTTATCGCGGGTCTGCGCGTGAAAGGTGTAGTGGAGATCGAGAAAGACGATTTTGCGAAGAACGGACTTAGAGGGACGGGCGGTGTGTTCGGCATTGGCGGCGTTGGCGGCGTTGGCGGAAAGAGGGGGAGTGCTGGCTGAGCGGGGCATCGGGTGGAGGCAGAGTGCGTTCGGGAGGGGAACGAGCATGTGAACTTATATACCCCTAAACTCTTGTGGAATTGCTCTGTCTAATACCGCATTTGACTCTGTTACTCCTTCGTGGAGTGTTAGTATCACAAGTGCATTGTTGGATGGGAGAGGTGTACACTCAGTAACGCATCCAACCGTCCCAACTGTTCGATAAGTACCCTCAGACCTACCAGACGTGACAGCCCTAGAGGGTGTTGCCAGCAATCATGCTCAACGCGAGCTCACATGCCACGGGATTTCAATATTGGGCGAGAAGCGAGCTGCATTTCGATATTTCAAGCTAGATAGTGTAGCGTACAATGCTGGTAATCACAGCGTCCGTCGTGGTCTAGGTTAGTCACTTCCCGACTCCCGTCTGAGAGTCCATCCGCTAACCGTCCGATAGTGGCTAGGATTTCTCGCTCTCATCAAATATCTCTTCTGAGACTGATGAAAAGTGCCGAGGAGGCCGGGGTTCGATTCCCCGCGACGGAGAAGTTTCTTTTTCCTTTTTCGTGCTCTGACTGCGATCGCAGACATGGAAAGACCTTTTTGGCCGTGCCAATGCTCAGAATGCAGATTCACTGGTTTGCGAGTGAGTAGGTCAGCTTGTACTCCGAGTAGGATGGATCTATCCCTACCTAGCCTGTTGTCGATGGAAGCTGTAGAGGTTGGTAGCGTACCTCCGTTTCGATGCCCTCGCAGTGTGGTGTCATGCGCTATTACCTCTACTTTTAACAGTGATCTAAGTGTACTCTAAGAGTTCTGTTCTTACCACTTACAGCAGCCTAGGGCTACGGAATATGTTTTTCGTTCTGTTAGGGGAAGAGCGCCCCATTTCATCTAGGGGAGACCACAACATGCCGTTTTTACACTCACTTTTCTAACTCCTGAACTATTCTCCGAACGAGCGATCTTAAGTCCGACCTCAAGCTCCACTGCTCAGACCTTTGAAGGCGGCCCGCAGAGTTCGCCTGCGACGACCGTTGTAGAGGATCACAGCCTTTCAGATTCCTATTCTCCCGCAATGGCTTACCTACAGGCTAGGGTTGCCATGGTATACATCGCAGCTAGCAAGTTCAGTATCTCTTACGGGGCGAGGGCTAATCTCGAGGACGGGTCATCACTCGTAGACACACAATATTTAGCAGTGTGGATGTCGAAAGCAGCGCAGCCGTACGTTAAGCAGCTGCTTCAAAGTCAGGCAAGGGGGGTTAACATAAGGCAAGTGGTACTAGTTAGAACTCTTTCCCGGTTGTGTTTGATGCATACTAAATAGCTTCAGATCTAGAGTACGCCCCGTCGATGCTTATATCCTAATGTCTTTGCAAATGCAGGGCGTTAGCCAGGGACTCATGTCAGTGCCTCGTGGGCTGGCGCGCTCAACAATGCCTAGATACCGAGCTAGGAACGACCCTTCTTGAATACATCTATTAGGGCTTCTACCGATACCACTACCGCTAGCCTTTCTCTTTCATCTCCTGTTGCTCCTCCCGCTACTTCTACGACCAGCCTTCTCGTCATGCAACTGCGAAGGTCAGGTCCCTTGTATTCGTAAAAATGTCTAGTGATTGTCTCCGCAAAAGCTCTATAACGTAGATCGTGAACACTGAGATCGTTGGGTTCGCCCTATCTAGAACATCAAACAAATACTAGAAAGCTGCGAACAATCAGAATACTGTCGTAGCAGATACTGCCCGGCTCAGACCAGACGTATATTCGCTTCTCATCTTCGAGTGCATCTGATGTACCCGTGGGTCCAGCCCGGTCGTGACGAGCTCGACTGCCACTAGTCCTGTGGCTGCTTCTACGGCTGCACCTGCTGCTAGCTCTCTGTTTGTGTGGTGTGCTTGAAAGAAGATGCAAAGATCGAAGCAAGATCTAGTCGTTCAGATGGAGCCGGATGACGAGACTAACTCTCCTCCTTTCCAAGACGGTACGCAACCAGCTACTTAAGCAATGCAGAGAGAGTCCCTCTAAGCAGATGAGTGGACGCAGAAGTTCACGTTCTAAACTATCAAATTGACCGGCACAAACTCAATCGCCTAGCATCTTTGGTCGTTGAAGTTTACTGGAATTATCGAAGCACAGGAACACGTTACGTTACAAAGTTCGTGTGAGCAGAGGCAACTTAAGACACTTCCGCGATGACCCCCTTGCTACTACCGCAATGACGGCTAGTAGCAGAACCAGCACTAATTCAATTCGCCTACCACGGCTGCTTCTACTGCTAGATCCCGCTTAGAATGCATGAGCAAGGTAACTCATAGATCTTAGACGATAAGCCATAGCAACTGCAATTCTAGAGCTAAGGGCCGGAATGGATGGGGCTGTTCCATACTATGATCTACAACAGCCTGGCATTCGTTTGCGAATCGAGTAGAGGCGCTTTCGACCGCCTCGTTTCTTAGGAAGTAACGTAGGGTACCATCGAAAGCGGTACCATTTGAGTCTTCGATTGTATTTCGAGCGACAGCCCTTAGCACAAGCAGCATGTTGTCATGGAGGTGCTCGTAAGTCTCGAGCTACAGCCTACAGTCCTTAGTACAAGCAGCACTAATAGTTATTGTGGGGTGCGTTCTAAACTGTAACCCGCGGCATACGCTACAGGGGGCTGTGAAGAGCCACCGCCGACAAGCTTCCTATGATAGGAAGGAGACCTTATGGAGATCAAAGTACGATCCGAAGTGAGGGGACAGTGAAGTGGTATCGTTATGTTTGTTATAGAGAACACTTTAGTTCTAGAGCAGACTCTTGCCGTAAAGATTACCGCAGAGAAGGCAAGGTAATGTGGATAACATTGCTGTAGAAGAAGGTTGTAGAGGCGAAGGTAGAAGGTTGTAGCAAATGAACTAGTAAGGACAGGAAGTGAGATAAGTGGTGATTGAGCGATGCCCTCAAAGCTCGTATGTTATAGGAGGTCGAAGAAGCACCAGATAACCAATGCATCCCTCTAGGAAAGTGGCTGAACTGAATACTTCGACTAAACAGTAGAACGGCATTTGGCTAGTCACAAAGCCTTGTGCTGTAAGAGATTCGACGTACATTCCTAACTCTCGTTCCTTCGCTTGAATCAATGGAGCACTTCGCCGAGTAAGCGTTGCTGCAAACTATTGCGTTCGTCTGCTCTACCTAGCGAAGCAAGAAAGGTGACTATGTCCTTGGCTGGACGATATTATGGATGTCCTGTTGGTCGCGTAGCACTGTGGTTATCTACTTTCTGCAACTGCGGCACTTGATAATCTTGTGATTGATCCGGACATGGCGATGCTATAAGAGCCATATGCTTGATTCCTACAATCCTCAAAGTAGAGGGTTAACCAGTGTGGTCAACAGTCCGTCCAATCCGGATTGATTCAGGATCTACGCCGGGCGTGAAGCATCCCTGGATTACGGTAATCTGGGTTGTTGCTCTAGCTACGCTTTTTCATTGAAGATTACGCTGTTCGGCAGAATCGTCTGACCGGGTAGATTAGTACGAGGGAATAGTTACATGGGCGAACCGACAGGAGTCAAAGAATGTTGGCATGCCATTGCCCAGCCACTTATACCACTCGAGGTTGTCGAGAGGAGAGTCAATAGCAGAGTAGGCAGAAGAAGCGCACAGTACGGACGATGAACGGGAGGCGACCGTTCTGGAGTGAAAGGGGTGCAGTGCGCTTGGAGTGTGTCGGTTGAATCTTCTGCGTGCAGAGTTTCTCCGCACATGAGCTATCAACCGCCTACTGACCTTCGAGTACATGGCAGCAACACCGACCTCCGCAAACATGCAACCCACGAGCTGGCCGTGTGTCAGCTGTCCATTCCCACAGTGGTAGTGCCGGCCAGCCGTTCAGTGTTACATTTTGCTTCCCTGTCGATGGATCGCTGCAGAGGTGAAGGAGTACGCACATGACTCGGAAGAGAGTGTACAGCCTGAGTGCAAGCGGGGTTGGGAACGGAGATGCCACTCCTTCGCATCGTCATCTTACTCCTCGTACCTGACGATCGTTTCCCTCGTTACAGGGTGTGGTTGCGGGGATGGAGCTTCGTATAAAGCTTGCCTGTTACCGTGCCTACTTCTACCGTTTATTTGAGGGCCTTCTCTGCAGTCACTCTGTGTATAGAGTCGTAACCTCTTCCATACCTAGCTTGGACATTACACAAGCTTCCGTTTCCTGAAAGAACAATCAATGATGTTGTTCCCCGGCATTCTCGCTGCTGTTCTGCTTCTCCTCACTTCAGTCCACGCTCAATCTTCTTACTCTGCTGCCCCAAGCTCGAGCGCCGGCAGCGGATCAGTTGCAGGCAACGCAGGAGGACCAGACGCCAATGGCAAATATCAGATCTCTGCCGAGGGCATCCGCGCGAACTTCATTCCTTACGGTGCCTCCATCTCGAACCTGTTCATCAACGATACACACGGAATAGAAAGGGATATCGTCCTGGGCTTCAACAATGCCACTTATTACTCCATAGACAGGCAGCATCCGCATCTTGGTGGTGTACCAGGTAAGTTGGGGAGAGTGCTCGTATGGACGCCACAGGACTTTTTGCAACGAGAGCCAAAGACTGATGTGGTTTTAGGAAGGTACGCCAACCGCATTAAGAACTCCAGCTTCGAGATTGACGGCACGACCTACAATGTTCTACCGAACGAGAACAACAACAACGACACGCTGCACGGTGGACCGAATGGATGGGATTGGTGTGTGTCCACCTACATCGAGTCAAGTACTTACTGACCCCTATACAGGCGGAACTGGACGGTGGTTGCTCACACGACCTCGTCCATCACCTTCTCCCTCGTTGACCCTGACGGATCGCAAGGGTTCCCAGGTGAAGTGATCAGCTACGTGACCTACAGTCTTGCCCCCTATCAATGGAACTTTAAGATGGTCGCATTGGCAACCACCAAGAAGACGCCCATTATGTTGAGCTCCCATGTGCGTACTCGTTCTTCCAATTGTATTCCGTGAACATCAGGTAGCTAATAGTAATTCCTCAGACCTACTGGAACCTAGACGGGTTTCAAAACCCCTCGACCCCAACAGCTCTGAATTACTCACTCTACCTCCCCTACTCCGGCCAACGCATCGGCACAGACGGCATCCTCATTCCCAACGGCACCATTCTTCCTGACCAGCCCGGTTCCGTGAACGACTTCTGGTCCGCACCCAAGCAGATCGGCGCCAACTTCAGCGCCCCCGAGGCCCTCGGCAACTGCGGTACTGGCTGCACCGGCTACGACACCTGCTTCCTGGTGAATCGTGAGCAAGATGGACCGTACGACTGGCGCGAGAAGGGTCCAGTCGCGACATTGGGTAGTCCGTTCTCGGGTATCCAAGTAGATGTCTACAGCGACCAACAGGCCTTCCAAGTCTACACCTGCAGCGGACAGAACGGTAAGTCGACTGTCCTCAACTCTCCTTTACCCAATGCCTGGCTAGCCCTGCAGGACGCCGCTCAGTTGGGAGAAGAATAAGCTGACATGTACGTGCGTCGCGCAGGCTCGCTTGCTCTCAAGAACACGCAAGGCTTCTTCAACGACACCTCCAACCACCCGCGTGTCGTCGAGAAGTACGGCTGCGTAGTCATGGAGGTCGAAGACTGGATCGATGCGATCAACCAGCCCGAGTGGCAGCGCTCCAAGCGCAATATCTTTGGCCCGGGCGACGACCCCTACGTGCTCGAGGCGTCGTACAATTTCTCGGTCAACAAGACCTTGGCCGCTATGTATCACGGATAGATGGGCATGTAGGCGGATCTGGTGACTGAGGACAACTGTCTTAGGGGCTGTAGGGCGCGAGGCAATAATGTGGAAGTCGTAAGCGGTGGACGGAAGGTGCGCGCTGTTAGGATTCTCGGTGTAACGACAATAGCCACTGGTTCGGCACAAGGAAACTTGTACTCATACAAACAGAGGAACTAGTATCGTCCAACATATATCAAAACTCATACATGCAAAGCGATATGGAAAACCTCGAGAGAGGACCTGTACGCTTCGCTACCTGACCATTCGTCAACACCTATGCTGTCACCACCAAAGCCTATCCCAATGCGTGAATCGTGCCCAGCGACACGACGCACCACTTCGACTTTCGCACGTCATGAACATGACACAGGACACAAGCAACATACTTCACCCGAACCGTCTCAGCGCAGACTCCACGGGCAAGAATGTGTCACTCGGATTAGAGTATTTCGGCTCCACCACGTCCCGGTCGTGAGGTCTTCCAATCATTTGCACCAGATTCGCCTGATGCTGGGTACATCCCAGCTATTGCCGACTGCGCATTGTCAGTTGCGAAAGAGACGAGCGGGATCAGGTCGAAGACGACGTCAGAACGCGCCGAGGTCACGATTGACTGCAGACTGATGGCTTGACAGTTTGAGTGGTTCAACGCGCTCCGTCCTTGCTTCACGCAGTTCTTAGGCGGGCAGCTGGCCAGAGGCGGCAGCTGCGCTGTGAAGCACGAGTCTACGTTGTTGTTCCCAAGGATGCCGTGCGCGAGGACGTGATGACCGTCGAGCGCTTCTACTTCCCCATCGAACGTCCCCGCGAAGGGCATGGCCTGGTGTGACTGTGTGTCGCTACCCAGCCCACCAGCGAGCACACAGATCACAAAGTCTAGCATCCAAGTCCAGCTCCGCTCTGAACTTCTGACGGAGCACAGCATCGTATGCTCGACCGGGCGAATGTAAGGGGCCCAAGTGGATTGGCCGCTGCAGACATCCGGGTTCTCCTGCGCACCGCCTCGCCTCGCCGTGCCCTGCAGCATGCACCTCCATGCACGTTAAGATTGCCGCTGCTCCCCAAAGGACCTCTGCAGCGAGAAGCTATATTAATCGACAACCCAGCCTCTTCGGCAGAAAAAGGTGTTTCCCAACCTCCTGCAACGGAGCTGCGAGAGGACCTATTATTGCAGGAGGGTGCAGGAAGCGGATGATAGGTCTGGTGACTGGAGGTATGCAGGCTATTATAGACCTACCAGCCCTTTGTATAATGGATAGGGAGCGGGCCGAGTGGATGGCTACTTCTTAGATGGTGGGAGGGGGCTGGCCGAGGGAGCTGACCAGCGTGATGGTGAGGAGGTGAGTGAAAGTGGTGGAGACTGGTGCGTGGGGATACAACAATCAAGCGTCGAGCGTTCCTGGCGTATAATCACACTTGTATTGAGGGAGGCGTAGGCACTTACAACCAGAAAAGTCGTTACTTTGAAGAACGTAGGGTATTGGGCATATAGTGGTTCAATGTTGCATGACAATTTGACACCACAAATATCCGTCACGGACAGTAGCAGAGATACTCAGAATTCATTGGAAGCTCATCCCATAACTGCAATCTAAAAGACAAGCGTATATCAGGACATGTACCGGTCGTGTCGTTATACTCCAAAAAAGCCCTACGTGGAACCAAGAAGAGTAAAGGTCTGCTCTGCGCCTCGACCTGACATCCACACCAACCCGCTCCTCGAATCGCTGCCGAAAAGACACCAACCCATCCTTAGACGCCAGCCACAATACGTTGCTTCGCCCATGGTATCATAGAGTTGACAACGCCTAGTAGACGGTCAGAACCATGTGTTGGCTGGTGGCCCTCTTGCTCATAGTGTCAGCGATCTGGTTGGCCTTGGTAAGGTCGACGCCATTGAGGACCATGACGTCGGTGCCACCAACGCTGCCGCAGGTGACGTAGGCGTTGAACTTGGCAGTGACCTGGAGGAAGTTGATGGCCGTGGCACCAGCAGCAGTCTTTTTGGCGCCGGTGTCCATGTACACGCTCGTCAACGAGTTGGTCGAGCCAAAGATGTAGCCGCTGCTCAACAGGGTGGACTTTGTGGCGCTGTCGACGCTGCTCCAGACGGCGTTGGCGGTGGACAAAGTATCCTTCTCACCGGCCAGAGGTCCAGATCCGTCGACGGGGGCGATGACTGCATTGCTCATGCCAATCTCCATGTCGGCATCGTACCAGGTGACACCAGCGCTGCCAAAGTTGGGCTCGAACCGGGTGCCTTTGCCGGCCTTGTCGGAGATCGCGCCAATCCAGCTCGCACCAGGGTGGAAGTTGGTCGTCTGGCCAGCGCCGACAGTGAAATGGCCGCCTTGGTAGACACTTGGAGGGCAGGAAGAGGAAGTCTCAACGTTGAAGGTGCGGTCAGTGGTACCCTTGTTGATGATGGTGA
>NAJN01000450.1:0-22669 GCA_005059845.1 Cryomyces minteri
CACTTCCAGTGGTCTCAACAGTCAGGCGCCAAGACAACTGACATGACTGCCGAGAGCGGGATCTAACTGAATGAAGCAGTCCGCTAGCTTCATGAGGGCTTAATTGAAATGACGCCAAACTAACGCGCTTGTTCTAAACGTGTAAGTAAGTAGTGACGCCTATGATAGTAAAGTCAACTGACTATTGAAGGGTAGCCTACATATCTATGTCGCGTACTTGATGTATTTCCTTAAAGTGTAGATGTCCGCATTTCCATTAGTCACGTCAGTTGTCTTGGCGCCTGACTGTTGAGACCACTGTTCCCTTCTGCCCCCCCACCCAACCGGGACGTCCCAACGTCTCGTGGCGCCAGAAACGCCCGCTAAACCTGCAGCAAATGCTAAAGAGGAGTCCGGTCATGAGTCGTGAAGCCGCTGGAGAAGCTCTGGTTGCTAGGACGTCGGTCCGGCTTGCTGTAGGTAGTTGTTGAAATCTTCATCGCCCATCAATTCGCCGGTCCAGTCCGCCATACTCACTGGTGGATTTTGGCCTGGTCCTTGAGGCATGAACTGGTTGAACTGCATACTCAAGGGCTCATAGGTGACTGGCGAGTCGAACTGCGCAGCGTAGAAGCCCATGCCATCATCGTACTGAGGAGTCTGTATCGCAAATGTCGACTTCATGATCTGAGCGGGATCGATTTGGAGCGGTGGAACGCCTTGAAGAAGATATGACTTGTTGATGACCTGGGGGGCCGCTTGTTGCGGGAACGGGCTCTGCACGGGAGGGGTCGGAGGTGCAGCATTGAGGGAGAACGAATCTCTGAAGAACTGTGACTTTGAGTGGGGAGAGATGCGTCCTGATGACTGTTGTCTCCGGTGGCCATGCTCTGAGTCGGAGCTCGAGGAACCTTGGCGTTGGATAAAACACTGGCCATTTGCAAGGAGCTGTGGCTGCATTCGGTGGCAGTCCTCCTCGAATTCTTCGACATCTGCACTGCCGTCACGCTTCGGATTTAGAAGCTCGAATCGTGCAAGGATATCGTGGGTAAGAGGATGTCCATCGACTTCTTCCAGAGGAGGACCAGGCCAGCCTTCACCAGAGTGCATTCGTTGGTACATCAGCTGGATGCATGTGACCAGCTGTATCTGCTGTTGTTCGAGCACTTCCACATATCTGGAACGCGTGTCAGTGAAATGTACACTACCAACACATGAATTCCAACGCACCCTTTGGGATAGATTTTATCGTGGGATTTCTTTCGGTCACCGAACATGCAAATGGCGTTGTCTGCTCTACAGCGACTGCACGGGTGCGAGCCGTCGCACTAAACGACAGCATGAGCTCTTAGTTCTCTCACGTATCGAGCAGCGAGTGCGGACCTTTGACTTCTTCAGCCTGCAGCGGTCGCAGGCCTTACACACCCGCTTTCGTGGGTTCCCGTCTGATGCTAGATCCTCAGAAGAAGTACGCTGGTGTGAGGCCATTTTCCCAGAGCTGTTCCGCGAGAGCTAATGCCGAAGTGAATGGAAGGAAGCAAATGCGACGTCCAAAAAAGTCTCGAGAAGAACAGCAGTGATCAGCTAAGCAATGACTGGTGGAGACCAGGGTGGATGACTCCGTGAGATGCGAATACATTAGGTGAGCAGGCGAAGCCATAAGGCCAAGCTGGGAAGGACATTTATTATACCAGAAAAGCCAAGTATGACCTAAACATAAGTCAGAGGCCCCTCGGCCCACGGAAGCTGCATGACGAGGAGAACTTTGTAACGCTGCTAGATGATGATGCTTTGCGTCCAAGAGTGAGGATCCAAGGAACTCGGCTGCGCGCAACGGGACTGAGGCATAACGGCCTCTAGCGTTCGGCGCGTGCGAACTCTGATGAGGCATGGGCTGGCAGGAGAAGCTTCCTGCACTGCGATTGCACGGCACGGATTGGTGTTGCCAAATCAAAACCGTGTAGGGGTTGAGGAGGGTCACCATCCATCAGCAGTAGTGGCTGGCGCGAACGGCAAGATTGAACGAGCGGCAGGCCTGAAAGGTAGACCCCTTCGGCAGAATCGGCCGTGGGAAAGCCGAGCGTCCGCAGTCATCTCCGCGCTGGTTTTCTTCTGTGTCGTCACGTATTCCTCTGCGTCTCTGTCGGCCAGACCGAGTGGACTTGATCTCTGGGCCATGGTGAATGATGCTGCAGTCGTCGTGACTCGCAGGCCGTGCCAAACACAGAGTTCGCCTCCTGCGTGCCTCTTCCAGACGGTTCTTGCTCTGGAAGCAGCCCACACAGAATCCAGCAAGATAAAGCCAGGTTTCGGGCTTCAGGCTTCTGGCCAGCATACGCCTGTAGATTCCAGCGGATAGGGACCAACCGAATGCTGACATTGCATGATGGTAAGGTCTTCATAAGCTCATCGTCACATGTATCAGCAACCATCCTGAATCTGTCTTATGGTTCACGCCGTTTCGTCCGTTCTTTCTCGCACCACGCTTTTTGCCTCCCATCACCACGGCTCACATGGCGTCCATCACAATGCTGTAGGGCTGGAGCCAAGCTCTGTCGCCGAGTAGCTTCGTATTTGAGGGTCGTCTGCTGCAGACTTTCTCCATGTTGAGGCTAGTCTCCGTGACTTGGTGGGCGTTCCGCCAAGCATGTAGTTCAACCCAGCTCACACACCCAATTGCCACTTGCTACAGCTCGACGTCTCCTCTGATCAGTAACGGACAGATTGGACAGAACCAATCGCTCACGCTTTCTCGCACCACTCACGAAGACCCACATTCTCGCTTCCATTACCAGGGTACTCTGGTGCTGGGTAAGAAGGATCTCGATGGCGAGTCGCACTCACCAGATAGTATTGCTCACATGCGAAAAAGTCCTAAACCGAGTGTTGAACGTAACAATCGCTGAATGGCTCAAGTCTACTCTCATGATCAAGTGATAGAGTCGAGTCGCTCTAGCTGGTGCCTCCGTCGCTTCGCATCGTCCTGAGTTCATCACGACGCCAGAGAACAACGCAGAGCCAGACTTGAAGAAGGCGGCGTTTTCCGATGTCGAAAGCCCACAAGTTCAGGTTGTTGACTAGATGGATCACAATGAGGAGACTAGAGTTTAGTACTATTTCGTGCACTCCTCAGCGGCGAGACTCGCGATCTACTAGCTGAATAAACGAGCAGAGCATCATTATGATACACTCATGTTAGTTTCCTCGCGCCCCGAATTCATACCTTCCCGTCTCCAAGATGTTTGCTCTCATAACACGGAAAGGCAAAGCAAGCCGCGACACACTGAGGTGCTGTCGTTCGGTTTCACTCGCTGTGCAGCTCGTCGAAGTGGACGCCATGCGACGTTAACAACCGCTGCACCGGGAGACTCTTTGCACACCATAGTGACGGTAGTACCCCTCTGCTAGCTGTCACCCGGAACGTACGTGGTTCCTCGTTCTATCAGTGCTGCTGCTCTCGATGGCTATGGCCTAGAAGCATGAGCTGCCTTGTAACGGATTACCTGGTGAGTAGGAATCTTGATATGGCTACTGCTATCGCCTTTCTTCAGTTTCTTCTGACGCTTATGGCACGTATATTCGAGGTCGATAGCCGAGCAGTGCGGGCATTCTTGAGAGCTATTGTGGAGCAGTAACAATCTGGCCAAGAGCAGATCCACTCTCGCATTTGAGGGTACGAAGTCCGAGTGTGCTACCGCTATGCGACTTGTGGTCTTTCTTGCGATGGCCGATGCCGATCGATCTCCAGGCGAGCGTGCAAGGCAAGCACCAAGGTGGTCCGTAGAACATATGATGTGCATTAGAGCACACCATTACAGAACGCCTGTTCAGGCAAGGTACTGGGACGTTGGAGGCGCTCTACCAAGTAGCTCCATAGAAGATAACTTACTCTAGATCATCATCACCAAACCTTCCATCCTGAGACCTCTGGAGGTATGCCGCAATGTCCTCGTCAGAGAGTGGACCTCCACAACCTCACTCCTCCATCGTAGGGCGAGTGCGTCGCGGCCTGCATCCAGCTTCCCCGATCAAGATCCTCCAACACACAGCCCCTTGGCCTAGACAAGACAGCGCTGGAGTGATTGATTGATTGATTGATTGATTCTATATAGGCTATGCACAGGCTTGCCGCCCGTATGAGCTGTCCCTACACGCTACCTTCCGCTCAAGCTCTCCTATTCCGTCGTCTCACCCGAAATCCCCAAGTCAATTCGCAAGAGCGGCCCAGGGGTAGCCGCAGCGCTGGAGTGACACGAACAGCGCGACACACACTGACACCCATTCCGCACTCTTGGCAACCAACCCACCCCTCCAACCTCGGCCCCAGACCCTGCGTCGCCAATTGTGGGGAGGAAGGAAGGAAGGCGCAGTCGCAACATACGCACGCCCACCATCGCTACGCGCAACCTTCACGGCCAACGCCCTGCGTTCGTGGCCTTGCTGACTGTCGGACCACGGCGAGCGATGTCGTCCGGTCGGACGGCCGTCGTGGATTGTCGGTTGTGGAGGTGTCGGGCTTCGGGGTTCTGATGTTGTACGAGCCGGATCCACGCGCGCCAGCCGGTCGCGGAATGGAGTGCAGTGTGTGGTGTTGTTGTACGCATCATGCTTCAGGTATGTAGAATTTGCTCCTTCCGATCGCATGACTTTCAGACTTGCTGTGTGAGAAGGTTGGCGTCAACCTCGTGTCTATCTATATATGTATGGGACTTGTATACAACGTGGAATGCATGCACCGCGCTTGCGGACGCGGCATGGGTATCAGCGACCTGTGAGTCAAACTCGTGGCCGAACGACTCGCTATTTCGTGCATACATGAATGCCGCTGTCCATGGTAATCAGACTCAAAACTCCTCGCGTTGAACGCATGCTCAAGCCAGCTGCTCCCGCACCATCTCCTGCAACGTGCCATTGTCCGCTAGCATCCTCAGCCAGGTTTGAATGAAGGGTCCGTAATCCCGCCTCCTGCACGCCGCTTTCTCTTCGTCCTGCCTCACACACTCTTCCTCCTCTTTCACCGCTAGCCGCAATCCCGCTTGTGATGTGACTAGCTCTCCACGTGCGGCCATCAGCGCTGTGGGACAGGCGGCTAGGAGCTTGTTCTTGATGCTATCTGGAATGAACGCTGTGTCGACGTCGGCGGACGAAATGCCGTATACTGCGCTTGCGCCGCGTAGTACACCTGTTGCCGCAGTATTTTCTGCCACGGCAGCGGCGGCGCCGGAGCTTAGAAAGGCTCGCCAGTCCGGGTTGAGAAGATCGAGGCGCGCTTCTGCGGCTAAGAGAGATGCGATGTTTGCGCCTAGCTGAGCTCGATGGTGGATTGTGGGATCTTTAACAAGCGCGAGAAGGCCGAACTCAATCTGGCCTTCTTCGTACTCGGCCATACGGGTTTTGAGAACTGGTTTTATGGTCGAGAGCCAGTCTGTGCTATCCCTATTGCTGTGCTCTGAGTTGGGATTTGAGATGTCAGGCGGCTGAGGTTCGGAGGACCCGAGGTTCTGCGGTTGTCGATCAAGACCGTCAAGCTTCCAGACTGAGTCGCCGATGGGCATGTAGGCTATAAAGTGAAACGCCGAGTCGTCGTCGTCGTCGGGCTCCGACTCTTTAGCTGCGCGCTTTGATTTGGCGGGTGTGGTGCTTTTGCCTCTCTTGGGACGTTTGTTACGTGCATCATAGTCCTGCTTCATGCCAAGGTCGATGTTGAGCATGTCCATTTTCCTGGTAATATTCAGCGGCTACTCTCTGCTGCATCCAATGTTACACGTGGAAGAAGTGCATCGTGCGACGATGTTGGTCATGCGAGTGCAACGCTCACCAACACTTCTAGGCTGAGGGAGAGGAGTAAGCAGCCAAAGCTCTGGGTAGGCACAGTATCTATAAAAGTGAAGTGCTGAGTATCATTCAGGGGCAGTCTGTCGTACCTTGCGAAAGAGTTGTGTATGTTCTTCACAAACTGAAAGTTGGCAACCTGGTGTCCACGAAGTGCAGGGGTAAAATCTTGTGTGAAATCCTTGAACGATTGGAGATGGTCTCCTAGTTCAAGACAGGGTACATTGTTGACGATATTGAGTAACGCGACTGTAGCGCAGGCATTGCCTACGACCTTCACGAGAAATCAACAACAATCCCTTGCATGTCCGCTGGACAAACTCTGACCTGATTTGCGAACCATACTTGTGGTGGACAGCTCGCTTCCTGCTTATCTACGTCGACTTCTCTGTAGCGGAACAGAAAGATCAGGCCGTAGACAGGTTTTCTAGAATCTGTCAGAGGGCAGTTGGGAAAGGGCCTAGCTGTGCAAAGGACGCCTACGGGAGCACAGCGAGCAGCTCATCGTCGAGTCCGAAGACTTCTTGTACTTTCACGCCCCGTACTCCAAATTCCTTGAGCATAACATTAAAGAATGCCTGACCGACAATCTGTTAGCAGCGGACTTCTGCGAGGGAAAGAGCTCGGAATATAGGTGGGCGCATTGAATGGAAATCAGAAACCGTACTGGCTCGGACTCAACCTCGCAGAAGCCCTGCCAAGCTCGCTTCTCTTCGTCGGTGGCTGCTTGTAGTGGCGGGATGTTGGATGCAGATGACCTATCTGCACCGTTCTGAATCACTGAGACATTGTCCGACGTCTTGACTTTCTTTTTAGGAGGCATTTCAGTTTGAACGTGAGATTTGGGTGAGAAGTGCCGCGAGCTTTTGGATGCAGAGTTAACATCAACAGAACACCAAGCAGAAAAGAGAGACGTGACTTGTTATACGCGTGAGGTATGTCTCTTCTGTGGTGTTGAGAGATGGACAAACATAGTCTCTTGTGAAGCTGCAAGAGAAGCGAGAAAGAAAAAGAAAACCATTGATTGATGTGGGAAGAAGCGGTGCTTGCTCTGAGTTACATATGGTGGTTGGATTCACTCAGCCCTGTGGGCTTTCTTCGGGATGGTTCCGTTGCATCACAAAGAGATCGCGTTTCTATGCTGAACGGTAAACACATCGATCAAGACACCTCGCGTTTCCAAATAAACAGCACACATCGCAGGACAACACCTTATACTACAAACCTCTCTACAAGCTCGTCAGTAGTCCACACGTCTCCTGTAGATCTTCATGAGTCCACGATAGCCTTCGACGTCGACCAGAGGATGCAATGAGCGGGACTCCTCGTTTACGCTCCGCCTTTCCCTCCACTCCACAGACGGGCAATCGTCAACATGCCACGTCACCACGCTTCTCGAACTCGAGCCCATCACTGCCGGATGTGGCGGGCTTGACCAGCTCACAAGAACCCATTGCGCCGCTGATACCCTTCGAAACGATTGATGCACCCTCACAGCGGTTGTATGTCGCAGCTTTCTACTTCGCGCTGCTCGCCTGGCGCGGCTTCGACTTCTGGCGCTTATTCGGGGAGGACACGGAATCTTTGTGGTTGTTCATGAAATGGATAGCAATAGATGGGGTCTTCCTGTTCGGGTTGCCAGCTTTGAGGATACCATGGCTGGAATGGTCCCCTGCCACCACGACAGTTCTCTTCCTCGTCCATGCCCTGATAGACGGAATCATGATGTTCAGAATACCAGTGAGGATACCATTTGTGGAAGGTTCTGTCTACATACTGATCTGAAATAGATTCCTCTTTTGACGGGCCTGGTAGCCCTATCAAAGCTCTTCTACGACCGAGAACTTGCGGTTTCCGAGCGAAGTGTAAAGCCAGGGAACATATTACATAATTCATCCTTAATATTGGGGAAACAGATCATTCACATACTTCCAGAGGGGTACGCAAAACCTATCGCTTCTCAACAATTGCACACCCTAACTGTCAGCAGGTCTGCCGTCTTAAATCCAGCCAACGAGGCTTTCTGTCTTGATGCCTGGTCAAGATCCTCTGTCATCCTTCCGATTCACATCAACCAAACCAACCCTACTTCGATCGAACTCCTCCGAGTGGATCTTGACACAGCAACTGAAGAAACCATAAAAATCAGCGAAAAGGAAGCAAGAAGAATGCGCAAGGAGGCAGAGAAAAACCGCGCACACGGAGATCCAGATGGCCCACTTGTGTTACGTTATACGGCCAAACGGACGGGCTTGTATATCCTGCAGCGGGTGGTAGACGAGTCAAAGCTTGACGTTCAGCGACGGCGCATATCCGATACAGTTGTTGTTGCATGTCCCAAAGCTCAAGTGAACATATCTGGAAGCAACAGGTGCAGGAATGAGCTCTCTAATGTGGTGCTGGAAGTGGAAGGCACTCCACCTCTGAAGATTAGATACCGGAACTTTATAAATGATGTGGAACGAGAAGCATCCTTCCAGAGCATTCAGCCGGACGATTTTGTCTCGCCGCTGACAAGGCAGGGTTCCGATGCTGTGGTGCCCAGAGGCAGCAAGGACACCTCCTGGGCACGCTCCCAGAAAATCAGGGTACCAATCAATGAAACTCTTACCACAAGCGGCAAGTGGATGTACTGGGTGGACGAGGTTCAGGACGCTTATGGCAACACCGTCACTTATACGGACCGAGACCACCAAAGCAGCGAGGGATGGGGGCACGAAATCAGCCACTTGCAGCAAGCATTTGTCGTCCATGAACGACCAAGAGTCGAGCTGGAGAACTGTAGCTCTCAGCGACCGCTCAAAGTTGCAAAAGGAGTCGCAATCTCGTTGCCAGTTCAGTACAGCTCCACGGGCAAGAGAGCAATCTCCGACTCTCCCTATACACTCAAATATCTTTTCACACCAGAAGCTGAACTATCGCCGAATGGAGAGCATGCGCCCACGGCCCAGATGAAGGAAGTCACACTGAAGAATACCAGCCAGAAGCCTGGCGTCCAGCATAGTGGACTCTACACACTTACGTCCGTCTCCACTGAGTTCTGTGAAGGAGAAGTCCTCGAGCCGGCCTCGTGTCTACTCGAAAACCCTCCAGAACCCGAGTTGTCATTGTCTACTGAAGAAATTTTCGACAAGTGTGCTGGCAACCCTATAGGCCTGCGCGTAGACCTGGATGTAATGGGAACCCCGCCGTTTATGATATTGTACAAGATGCAGAGGAAGGGGGATAGCTACGTCCGGCTGCAATCTGAACAATTACGTGGCTTACGAGGTCAACTGGAACTGACACCCCCTGAAGCCGGGCATTATACTTACACTTTCACGGAGATCAGTGATGATGTGTACAAAGGTCGATCCCTCGATGCGGCAAGGCTTACATTGGAACAGGACGTAAAGCCCTCAGCTTCTGCGCACTTTGCCGACTCCTCTCCAACGCGACAGATCTGTCTCGATGAGGCTGTGTCCTTCAAAATCAAGCTACAGGGTCAACAACCTTTCATTCTTGAATACGAGCTAGTCCATGGTGGCAAGCGAACAAAACACAAGACGGGAAGCATAAATCATGAAGAGTACGCCATTACAACAGAAAAGCTCAAAAACGGCGGTGATTACTCTCTAGCGCTGATAAGCGTGACGGATGCGATGGGCTGCAAGGAGTTCCTGAAGGATGAAGCCAAAATCAGCGTTCGTCATTCTCGGCCCTTGGCGAAATTTGGCCAATTGGAGAACAAACGTATGGTCAAAACGTTGGAGGGCAAAAAAATAAGCTTGCCAGTAAGGCTGGCTGGTGTGGCTCCGTGGACCGTACAATATCGCAAGCTGGAAGATCCCGCCATTGAACGCGAGATAAAGTTACAGAAGGACAACGATGTTCTAGATATCGATGGCCAGGGCACTTACGAGATCACGGAGGTAAAGGACAATTTCTGTCCTGGAACAGTTGATGAGAGCGCAAGCCGGTTTGAGGTCCGCTGGATCCCGCGACCCCAACTCAGAATATTGGAGGGTAGTGCTGTCACTTTCTTCGAAGGCAAGTACGTCAAGAAAGACGTCTGTGAAGGAGAAGAAGATTTAGTAGAATTGGGATTTAGTGGTATGATCTTCCCACGTCAACGCTTGTACATACTCACTATGTTATGATTCAGGAACACCTCCATACGTGGTCAAATACGAGGAGCACCACAAACCCGAGCAAGGAGCTAAGTCACTCAGAACGAAAGAGCTCAACGCTGCTCTGGGTATAGCCTCGATTCAGATGGACACCTCGCAAGCTGGCCGTCACGAGTACAAGTTTGTGCAGTTGGGAGACTACAACTACGATCACGATCCTCGGAGATACTCACCGCTGCTCGTTCAACAGCATGTCAACTCTCGCCCAACTGCGCAATTCACCACACCTGGCAAGACGTACAGCTATTGCTCGGTCGAGTCCAGCGGCGAAGAAGTGATTCCTATAACCCTCAAGGGTGTCCCTCCCTTCAATCTAGAAGTTGAGATCAGACACCACGGCTCATCAAAAGCCGAAATTTACAGAGAGTCCAATATCAAATCGACCGCTCACTCGCTGCGTATCCCTCACCGTCTTCTCCAGCTCGGCAACTCCGCCCTCGTAATCCGCAAAGTTCGCGATGCCAATGGCTGCACCCGTCGCACTGATCCTAACAGTCCCTTGCCGAGAGTCCATATCTCTGTGCACGAACCTCCTTCGATCAGACCGCTCGAATCACAAGAGCACTTTTGCGTCGGAGACCGCATTTCTTACGCCCTCGGTGGTCAACCGCCATTCAACGTCTTCTACAACTTCGAAGGGGTGGAGCGTAAAGCAGCAGCGCCATCAACTACTTTCCGCCGTATTGCCGAAAAGCCGGGTGTCTTCACCATCACCGCGGTCAAAGACTCAGCATCAGAATGCAAAGCCTACACTTCCATTGAGAAATTCATTCACGAGATGCCCTCGGTACGTGTGTCGAAAGGACGTGAAGAATACGTCGACATCCACGAAGGCGGCGAAGCCGAGATCCTCTTCGAGTTTGGCGGCACTCCGCCCTTCGAGTTCACGTACACCCGTAGCACGAACGAGCGGAAAGGAAAGAAAAGCCAGGTGCTGGAGACGAAGAGCGAAGTGTCGCATGAGCATAGCATGAGGATCAGGGCCAGTCTGGAGGGGACGTATGAGGTCGTTGCGATCAAAGACCGCTACTGTGCATACGCGAAGCCGGGACAAGACTTGGGCAAGGGACAGAAGTTGTTGAAGTATTAGCGGAGCATTTTGGTTGCTTTGGCGCGGAGACAGCGTCGGGAGGGAGCATACTCATGTTGTTGATTTCTGAAGCATTGCAGGGCGCTGGATGAGAGGGAGTTGGAAACATGTTTGGTATTACGGTCCTGCGAGTTGTTTCCATGCATACTGATCTGTACACCTTTGTCGCCTAATTCTTTGATGGATTGGTGGCTCGATGGCTTGAAGGTGTCTATTAGCCTCCGAGTAGAGTTTGGTGATGCCGCGGTACGATAAGCGAGAAACGCGTCGCGTCTCCCTTGTCCCTCACCACTCACCTCTTCTCCCATCTATGATAAATCGTTCTTCGAGCCGCCAGCGAAGAGTTGTAACGACAGGAAGCAATGCGCACCTACTCTCGCCGATCCCTAGTATTACAAAAATCTAATTCCTCCTCCCCACCGCCTGCAAAACGCCGCCGTCTCGGACATGCTTCCTCCTCCGCCACGAATGAATCAGACCTAGACGCGATTATAGATGTGTCTTCCACGCCAGCACCTTCGAGCCCCTTTCCAGTGTTCTCCGATCCAGTTGGGCTAGAAGCAAGGGATTCCACACCGCCTTCGTCGCCTTTAGCAGATGTAGACGAAGCGGAAGCAGAGCCCATTGAACAGACCACACGACCCGCATTCTCCTTCTCAAGCTGGAGGGTGCCCTCAAAAACCTCGAGAGCCGCGATGCAGGCTCCACGGCCCTCTTCTCCTGCACTGAAAGGCGAAGCGCTTGACGGTGCATGCGACAACGTCATCCACAAATCGCCGGAACGGATGCTAGACGACACAAGGAACAATGTCGTCCACGAACCACTTTCTTCTATCCTTCCGGACTCAAAAAAAGAACCTCAAAAACCAAAGCTTCGCCGCACACGCCTTACACAAATGACCATCGATCTCGGCGGACCGCTACAGAAAAGATGCCGCGTGTGTGGGATGGAGTACATCCCTTCCAACGCCGAAGACTCTGCTCTGCACAAGAAATTCCATGCGCAGAACCTTGGAGGCATAGAGCTGGGGAAAGGCTTTGTGGAAAGCGTCCGAGCCGGGGGTGGTGTTGTTTGGACGGGGGATGACGAGACGTGTGTGGCTGTGGTGGAGAAAAAAGACACGCTGGGTGCTAGAGGTGCGGCGATGAAGAGGAGGGTCGGCGACGTGCTCGAGGTTGTCAGAACTGAGCTGGGTGCTGTGGAGATTGCAGAGAGTGAGCTGTGGAGTTCCGTTTCAACGAAGGAAGCGCTCGACGTCCTTGCTCAAGGCGATCGGGTGACTACGTCTGAGGCAGTCAAGGCGAACAGATTCGGTCGCTTCAAGATCTACCTCTACCTACATGGTAGCAAGTGCATTGGTGTTTGCCTTGCAGAGCGCATTTCTCACGCCTACAAGGTTCTGGAATTCGACGACCAACTCCAAGGAGCAGAGCCAACAGCGGCGAAGCCGGACGCCGTGGCGAGCTGTATCATCATGCCGAAGAACTTGGCCATTTCAATCGCTAAAAAGCCAGACGACGCAATGCTCGGCATATCACGGATCTGGACGTCGACCTCTTATCGGAAGCAAGGCATCGCGACGACTCTTTTGGACTGCGCGGCGGAGAACTTCCTGTACGGATTGCGAGTGGACAAGCAGCTAATCGCTTTCAGTCAACCGACGGAGAGTGGTGGGTGTTTGGCACGGCGATGGCTGGCCACGAAGAACGGGTGGCATGTTTACACAGAGTAGATACGATGTCGTGACCCATTGCAGTGTTGCTGCTCCGTGTGGCAGTAGGTCGCATGGTCTCAGTGGCAGAGGAACTGTGTCTTCATACCGATGACGCCGTTTTCTTGAAGCCTGAAACCTGGGGCATCGGATGTTTTAAGGTTGAACGTGGAACTCGACGGGAGACCGTCCCGCAGGCAGCGGGAGCTTCGAGTCGGCGCCCGGCCAAGACGACCAGGCCCCACGATAGCTGGCAACAGCCATCAAGAGCTGGAGACTTCGACCCGGCACACTGGCCAAACGTCTTATTCTATATGCACTCCATGATTCTTGTGTTGACTGTCTCGACTGCCGATCATGTCTGGCAATCCTTTCCGCCGAGCAACTCAAGCCAAGCACCAACAGCTACCTGACAATGCAGACGATGTAGCTTACAGGGTGGAAGAGCGATTCCCAGATGTTGAACATGGTATTGCACGGCTCTAGTATTCGCCGGATGCGTACTGACCCCATTGTCATAAGTGCCTCCTCCGAATCCTCAAACCAAGACAAAGAAAGTCCGCATCTCCTCACCCCCACATTCTCCATATTCACCTTCGAGTCCTGCTCATGCACCTCCGCGATTGGTCCGAAAACGTTCTGGCTCTCCCCCTCCGCCAGTTCGTGACGCACATATTGACACGATACACAACGTATCCGAGGACCCATTCGACAGAGGCTCAGACGGCGAGGGAGCAAGTACGGAAGATGAGGAGGTGATCCATAACACAAGAAGGAACTCCGGTACAATGATGTCGGTGTATCAAGCGTACAACGCACCGTCAAACCCGTTCCAGAAAACGCTTGCTACAATGGAACCCTCAGCTCATAATGCATCTTCGTATACGGAGAACAAGAGCTCAGTCGAACCGACAAAATCAATCGGGAGAAGCGTTGGAAAAGAAGGCCTTGATGTTGACTCTTTCGCACGTCTCCTCATGACTGGTAAACCCACGCTCCCCCAAGCAGGCATCTCAGTACAATCATCGCAATCAGCACAGCGAGGAACGCCGGGTGTGTCAGTGCTCGACAGCAGCAGTAGTACAGACGCATCTTCCATCTCCCGACAATCCATCTCTGAGCCTATACAAGATATATATACAGAGTCACCCCGAACTTCCTACGAGCGATCTCTCCATTCAGAAGACGATGATGACGAGCGTTCCAGCTTAATGGGAGAAGTGCGGAAAGAGGAGAAGAAACCACCTCCGCCGCCAAAACACAAGCATGGGAAGATGATGCTGCCAGCTAGAGGTCCGCAGACTGTCTCTTTCTCTCAGTTCCCGTCGTCGTTGGCAGCTCTCGTTCCCGGGCAGAGCATGCTACCTTACAGACCTAGCACACCTCCAATGACCAGTCCAGCGCGGACACCTACGCCAAGGACGCCCACGGATCTTAACAAGCCGCTCCCGCCTCCACCTCCAATATCTAAAGACTCAGGACCAGGTCTCGAGAAGTTCCCTGATATGAGACAGATTAGGGTTTCGGAGGTCCTTCCACAACGTGTAGGAGGCCCAGCAGGACAGAAGAGAGTAGCGCCACCTCCACCGCTTTCTCGGCGCCACAGCCAACTCAAATCCTCCGGAGGAAGGCCACGGTCAACAAGTAACTCGTCCTTGTCTTCTCAACCGGAACAACGAACCGAGGATGCTCAAGCTTTCCCTGCCGATAACATGTCGACTCATTCTTCGTCAAACAAGGCACCCCCGCCGCCACCACCAGCGCGTCGTGGTGGCACCAACACCGTTAACTCAAGCTTCATTCCAAACACATCTACGGTACCGCCATCCCCTTTCGAAACGAGCAGATCCGAGTACCCTCTTCAGGAACAATCGCTGCCTGCAACGCGTACGCCGTCCTCAAATTCGATAATAACACGTACGCCATCGAATTCATCAACTACTCGTCCCAGTATAGCGTCACCCCTGAGCGCACAAGGCTCAGTAGCTCCACCGCCTCCTCCGCCACGCAGAGGATCTGGAAGAACAAGTGTTGACGGGCCGCATCCTCCATCGTCGTCTTCGCCTGTCGAGTCAAGGCGGGCGAGTGGAGAAGGTCGAAAAGCCAGTGGGGAGTACAGACGATCAAGTGCAAACGCATTGCGTCGCTTGAGTCAAGATAGCCATGGCCAGAGCGGAAGGAGGACGTCTGCAGCTTCTATTTCGTCCCTTCAAATGGTGTCAGAGCACGACCTTGAGACCAGCCAAACGCTGCCTGATGCGCCTTTCGCTTCTGCGGCTAAAGGCGAGATGTCGATCTCGAATGACATCTTGAGTGACATGGAGGCTTTCCAGAGAGAGGTTGACGCGCTCAGGATGAGGATGAACACAGCTTGATAAAGTGTTACATCGCAGTCAAGACTGAATAGAGTACCGTAGTGGAGTTGTAGGGTATTTTGAGGCTATGGCATAGGTCTTTCCTAGAGTCTTGTTGGCTGGCGTTGGGTTGGGCCGGCGAACGGAGTATGTCGGAATCTTGCAGGAGGGCAGGATGTAGTGACCATATCTAGACGACACTATAGGAAATACCCTTCAGACACTGTTCACCTTTACAGCTATCTTGTCTTGCACAGTCGTATCGTGTGCAATTATGTACGTAGTCGCTTCACCTGCCTTGAGCACCAATCCTCGGCAACGGCACCTCATTCACCGACTCCACCTCTTCGACAGCTCTGAGCTTTGCAGAACTCCGGTGTCTAACACCCATGACAGCCTTTTCATGCCCGCCCATACGACTGCCTGCGGAAGAGCAGTGCGCCAATTGATACCACAGTCTGCGCATCACATATGGATCAGCGACGATCTCCTCGCAAGCGCCTTCTACCGTTTCCTCCGCGTATCGAATTTGACCCGCAAGCGCCATGGCAGCAACGTCCCTGGGCCATTGGAGGCCCAGAGGCGACTTGCAAGGAGACGTATGATGGGATTGGCTACGGCGGGGGGAGTAGGTGCTCCGGATATGGGCGCATTGTTTGGACTGGGGCGACCTGTGGAGCAAAGTTGGACGTGGGAGGCTCCCCGCAGTCCACCACAGTTGCTGGAAGAGACACGTATGTCTACACTTGCCAAGTCGGTGTTGCGATGTTATATGCAAAGTGCTGAGACCAAGCCAGTGCCTCCACCTCTGCCGAGTTGGCTGACTGACTACGTTTCGTCTGCTCTCGAAGATGAACCACACGTACCATCCGACGGCGTCGACACTGCCAGCACGTCTTCGCTGAACGAGACTGAACACCTCCCAGGATACGAGGAACGTCTCCGCCAGTTTGCGCATCTGCATGAGCTTTGCATGCCGAAGGCTCTCTATCTGACATCCTCCATAAGCGAGGCTGCAGCGTATAGCGCACTGGTCTTCGAACACATTCTAAGCGAATTTACAAGCTCGACTCTGGATGAAACCCATTTTCAATGTCTGATTGGGTTTCTCCGGGAACCAGATTTGAACATTGCCCACAGACGGAATTGGGACAGTATGATCTCGCTTTGTGCTTCGCTTGACATGACTGAGAAGCAATTCCAGCTGTTCTTCACTGGTTTGGAAGAAGCTCTTAACACCACAGGACTCTCTGGAGAGGAAGTATCTATTACCGTGCAGAAGCTATTCGCGGCTATTAACACGTTCTACGCAAATCACTCTCCGCAGGCTTCCTCACTGTTGCTTGCATACCAAGTTATATGGAAATGTCTCCCGGCTTCTGATCTCACACCTGTGTGGCAACCAGCATCAGATCTTCTGCAACAGCTGCTGCAACGCTTCTGGTCATTGCCAACATCCACAGAAACGACCTCCTTGATCTTGGACGTCTACAGCCGTTTATCGTCTTCGGACGGGACATCCTTCAATACCATCGTACCGCAGCGCCTGGCTTCATGGATACGCCTTGTAGGTCTCGACGCCGCTGGTGGCAGTGCACCGATGGACACTCGCTACGAGGCTATCCTGACTGAGATACTGAACGCCACACCCGCGGATCAGACCTCCAGCATCGTCTCCTCTGTTACGAGGAATCTCGTGAGTCGCAAACCTTGCAAAAAGTTTGCGTTCCTGTCCAAGAAGCATGCACTTGAGTTCTGGCTCAGAGGCGTGCGGCATTGCCAACTGTTAGCGAACGCAGACCTGACTGGCGAAACCTGGAACGCAATACACGGGACACTCGCCGACCGAGTGAGTGCAGGCGACCTAGCGCCACATCTCGCATCGATGAGCGCAAAAGAAGCCACACAAATTATTTTCCAGAATTGGGTCCGACCGTACATTCTTCAGCTGAAAGTGCGACCCAATACGTGGGATTGGATCGCAGGCCGGAGAGCCGTCGGTGATGCGGGTGTGAGGTCTACAAAGTACTTTTACAGAGGCAACTTCGTCCTTGTCAAGCCCACGGATCTGGACACCTTTCACGCTATCAAGGAGCACCTGGAAGTCCGTCTTCGAGCTTCTCCCGGTTCGGAGATTTCTTCTCTTGCACCTTTCATCGATCTGCTAGCTGTGCTTGCTCACCACAAACAGCCCTACGATGCCACTACAAAAGACCTCTTTACGATACTCCGTCGCTCCCTATCTCCAGACAGTATAGTGGACCTAGCAGCAAGTTTGGCTAGGGACAAGAAAGTTTTCATGGATCCAGTCTTCGCCGCAAGCTTGGTCGATGACTTTGCGGTTGCCGGCCATGTCAAAGCGGCATGTGACTTGTTCCGCCTCGTCCCAAACGTCTGGCTCAGCCTGTGTCCACATCTGCCCATTGCTCTTATAAACGACCCTTCCGGTCACAAAACCGGCTACATCTACCGGATCTTCGATATGCTCAACCGCGATGATCCCACGAACTCCGTGCCTCACTTGTTGCGTACACCACACCACACGACTGCCGTGACGCAGACGCGCATCGACCTCATCCACCTCATCGCCTACGCCTTCGCCGACTGTCCACACCTCCTCCCACGCGTCGCCTTCCGCCGTGTATATTGGCTATACCGCTACCTTCGTGCACGCCAGGCGCCGCTCTCTTCACTGCTTTCCCGCGCGTTCGTCAGAGCCGGCATTATCAGACCCCTGCAGGAGGGCCAATGGGTCAGTACGGTGAAATGCCAGTGGATCCTGTGTTTTGTGAGAACACTTGAGGGGGAAGAGATTGCGGAGCAGATGGATAGAGTGGTTTGGGCTTGGAGGGGAAGGGTGATTCGAGAGAGATCGATTAGGGAGAGGAGGGCTCGGCAGGAGGCGAGGAACCCGAGGGGACGTTTGCCTGGATGACGAGCACACGTTAACTAGGACGCTCTTGCGGGACTGCCTCCACTTCAACGAAGGCCTAGACTATCATTTGGTCGGCCTGCATCTCGCTGAGACCTATCGCCTCCGGCTTGTACACGGAGGTCTGTTTGTATACCGAGCAGACAGCATCTGACAGCCAGACCATCATCGGAGCTCTCTAGTCACTAACATCGTTTGGATCTCAGCCACACTAGCGAGGACAAAGGAGCACATGCCTGTCGAGTCTACCGCCTCTCGACTTCGCATCGTTCGACTGTGAACACACACTCGACGCTACCTCCTTCGCAATCTGGCCCACAGAGACGAGTCATCAGCAGCTGAATTGCGTTCCCGGATCAAGACGCGGTCTATAGCTCTTCAAATAGGATCGGGACAAGTGTAACGGTCGTCTGAATCACCCTCCACGTACGCTGAGGCGGCCCTGGTACTGGATGCGACGAGTCATTCAGGAGCATGGCTTCCCACCATTCTCCTGCCGATTCCTGTCAGACGTCAACGTAAGAAGAAGACGACGTGCGGTGGCTGGCGATGAGATGATTGTAAGGACAACGACACTACGATTTGTAGCCTTTTGTATGCCGTGTCTTTCCTCGACGTGTACGTAGCGTTTGTGGGGCAGCGGCAGGCGAGCGGACAGACGAGTTTGCATGTAGCATTGCGCGGGCATGTACGATAGAGCGCTTTCGCTCACAGTGCTTGAGACGTTGAAAAGTATTCCACGGAACCAGCAGACACAGTCGAAGACTCCCGGCCCCCAGTTCACCCCCAAGTGAGTTACGGATTGAATAAGAGGTTCTCCGGTATGTGTTCGACTAAAAAGATTCGAGCACAAACGCCAGCAGTAACATTCCAACAACCGAAGAGGCAACTTGACTCGTGGCTTGATGAAATGACGGTCTCCACGCAGATGATACAGTAGTGATCGTGAGCAAAAGTCCTCGTCACACCTCTTCGAACGCAACTGTGGCCGTAGCTTGCGCGGCGCCCAAGGGTATACCACTCACAACACCCTTTCATCGCTCTGCTTCCATTCTGCTAGAAGCCCTTGGTATCGATCTCGTCCTCGTTTTGCTTTTACCGCAGGCAGCTCATAGCACTACCCACTGGAGTAGGTCGTAAACTCGTGTTAGCGGACTTGAGCTGCCCATCTGCCTGGCTCCATTCCGATGTACACGAGGAAATGTTACGAGCTGGCCGTCAAGTGCCCCTTTACTGACATGTCATCCGCAAGTGCGGGAGCATCACAATCTGACGAGTATGGCCGTCCACGCCAGGTCTGTCAACGTCGTTCTTTCACTGGCTTGGACTCTCACGCGGCTCAAACCGAAATGCGGAGGTGGCTGCAGTGGCTCCGTGGCGTGCTGCGCAATGATGGAAGGTCGATGTCGAAACACCAACCGACGTCTCCTATTGATATACCGTTGTCAATAGTAAACACGACCCGCAATTGCAACAGACCTGAACCAGACTGTCGTCTGTTTGTCGAAGTCGGCAGGCGAAGCCCGCAGTCGAAGACTCGCAGTCGCTCCCCAGACAAGCAACTCAGGTTGTGTCGTCGCCACGCATCGTCGAGATGTCTGATCCGATGCAGCTCTGCCAGTAAACTTTCCGCGCCGCGCCGCGTCTCGTTTGTTTTGTCTTGACGACGGTCTCGACCGAGGCCGGGGACGGATAGCACGGCCGATCATGTGGCACCTCAATGGCGCAGCAACTCCTCAGTGGACTACAAGCCCAGCAGTAATGGTCCGCTCGGTTTCAAACATACCTCATTGAACCATGGCCGAGTCTCCAGAAGCTACCGAAAAAGAAGCACTCGACTTCCTGTTAACAGGTGAAGTGGCCGACTCCGACGACACCGAGCAGAAGAAGGAGAAGAAGAAGAAGAATGACAATGACGAACGAGAAGAAATCGAGCGGCAGGGCACAGGTGGTAAACATCCCCCTTTCCTTTCCTTCAGTAGCCCTGGACTGATCCTCACTCTTCTCGCAAGGCATCCTCTCTCCTGTAGGTGACCCCCTCGGCAGAGGCCTACACAAAGCCCTCGAACCCCTTGGCATAGTCGTCTCCGCCGTCACGCAGCCCCTCACCGATGGTCTCGGGAGCGTGACCAAGCCTGCCCTGTCACCACTCCTGGGCACGGATGAGGAGAAGGAAGAGTTCTACGAGGGGATCATAGGACGAGACGCCGCGGAGGAGCTCTTTGGGCCGAGGAGGAAAGAATCTGAGGACGAACAGTCCGACCGGAGCGAGTGATCGTGCCAGAGTTGCTCGGATCCCCGTAACGGAAGTTGAGGAGGCTCGGGACCTCCACTGGGAAGGAGGACATCTCAAGGTCCCGACAGTCCTCATGTTCCTCACAGCATCAACGGTCAAAAGGCGCCAAGTCGGAAACACACCGTCATTCATATATGATGGGGATCAGTACGAGGTGCTTTCCATACCCCTACCAATGTACATATTGCCTACATGAACCTTTCGCCAAGGCTTGGTGCACGTCGTCACGCATCGCATGATCTATAGAACCCCAGGTATGATGTGCGTGATCCTTGCCGTCCGAACTGGCATTCACAAGCGCGGTAATCAAAAAAAGCTGACAACAGCTGTGTCGAAGTGAGGAGTCAACACGTGATCCTGTCATCGTGATGAGCGCGGAGAGTTGATGCTCCAGGGGCACCGAAGGCAGTAGTAAGTACCAGGGTTCTGAAAGCTGTTCTTCGACTCCAACACACCATCTACCTTGTGTAAAGTGGGATCGTTGTAGACCGCGAGGGCCCGTGTCTGTCCTGAAAGAGCCGAGCGTCCAGAGCTTCCAGGCCGCCAACAGCAGAGAGCAGAAACACTCGTCACAGAGCTGTGTGAGAAGTCGGTGTTCCGCTGCGGGCACACTCAGGTATCTGACAATGGAAGCTATCGAGGGCTGAAGTCCGAGATCAAACTTGAACGCATGCAGAGCTGGAAACGCGAGTGTTGAGCGGTCCAACGCTCGTTCGAACTTCCATCCCGGAGACCTACTCGACGCACAGCTCATCAACCGTCGCTCATGCCACCGTCAACTACTTCGCGGGACCGCTCCAACTATACACGGAGCGGTACAGGGTCTCGACGTTCTCCCTCCCCTCGCCCATGTCTGAACACCACAATGTCGCTTCGAGAACCTCATCTCGGAGCACTCTCCCTGGATACTGGAGTGATCACGCCTCTATAGCATGGAAACTCCAACAATGCCACGCACACACACCCAGTGTCTGGTCGACGCCGATACGAAGTCTCCACTGTCGGCTGCCACACGCGTGTGTTCAAAAGCAAGGCTCTTCTAGCTCGAGATTCCTCGGTAGCACAAGAAGCAGTCGGTGACATACTCGTTGGCAAGATCGCCATGATATTTCGACAGCAGAGCTTGCGGCTTCGCCTACGGAAGCCCAACCCACCACTCGGAAAACCGTGGTTTCTGAAATGCGGGCTCGATGGGTTCTTTACGTCGGTGCTGAAACAAAACGTGCGGTTCGCTCTGTAGCCCTAGAGGGTCTGAGTTGCTCCGAGTGCCAGAGTTGCTGCGCAGAAATGTCGTAGCCTCTGCAGTGGACTTGGCTCGAGAACTGGCGAGACGCTCGAGGCGTCCGGGGGCTTGAGCTCTGGCGTTCGGCGTGTGGGGGGAGGTGGTGGTGGTGGCAGCAGCTCTTCGGACTGATCGAATTCACCTTCGATGCTTCTGTATTTCCTTGTGCGTGAGGATTCTGTCGGGACACGGTCGGCTCCGGGTCTTTGTCTCCAAAGAGGTTCACTTCTCGGCGTCTGAGCACGAACGCGCAGGGTGCGTCCGGAAGTGGCAGCCGGCTTCCTTTGCCATCCAGGCGCGCGTCTCATCTTGCACAGCTCCGGCGAACGCCCAACAGAGAAGAGGAAAGAACGGATGCATTGTGCACCCGCTGCGTCGACGCCAGACGCCCGCCAGCCCGCCAGCCCAGCCGCTATAAGTATACGATGATATTACCAGACAGTTGTGACGGTGCCATCGCCCCCTTAGCCTAGATCCAGTGCTTCTCTGCGATGACCATGCCCCGCTTTCCCTCCCCTCGACTTCGTGGTCTCCTGGGCCTCAGCACCGCGTCGCCTCGATCGGCGCTATGGTGTTCTCTAACAATCGATACCTCGCTTCCTCACCCGATCTACGCGCCCTCGCTCCCAAACTCCTCCGTCCACTCCTTGCTGCGGACCAGGTCCTCCTGGCTGACCGTCGGGCGGGAGCTCTTGACCGCCTTGACGAAGTCCTTCAGCAGCAGCGGCGGCTCGAGCAGCTGCTCCGTCTCGACCTCCGTCCAGCTCATCTCGACCGCGCCCTTGTCGCCCGGCGAGCACGGCGTCAGCTTCTCGACCTTGCGCACTTCGCCCGTCTCCTCGTCCGTCACGTCGACCAGCACCTTCTTGTAGTGCGTGGCCGTCTGGATCTTGCGCACCGGCTGCATCAGCGCGTCCTGCACCGCGATGCTGATGTCGCTGCCGGAGTAGCCCTCGCTGAGCTCGCCGAGGGTGCGGAAGTCCGCCGGCTTGAGCTCGCAGGGCGTCGTGCCGACCGCGAGCT
>NAJN01000451.1:0-22633 GCA_005059845.1 Cryomyces minteri
GCGACAACGAGAACATCTACTTCCAGCTCCGCTGCCGCAAGTTCATCGAGATGATCCGGCGCTGCACCGACTTGCAAACCCTCTCCGCCGCATCGCCTAAGACGAGAGCGTTCACCAAAAGGGAGCAGCACACAGCAGAGGCCGACGAGTACAGCAACGTCTTCGACCACCAGATGGAGCTCGACGACCAACTCGTGCACCCGCCCAACAACAACGGCAATGAGGCTGCCGAGAACAACGGCCACGCCGCCTGGACTGACGACTCCGCCGACCAGATGGACACGACGCTCGACTCGCCACCCATCCATACCGAGTCCGCAGACACAAAATACAGCGCCCTCCTCCAGCAGACGCTTCAGTACGGGCAGGAGCTGCGGCTGGAGTTCAACGCGGACCCGCGCCGCGACGTGCAGAGGGCGCTGCAGGACACGTTCGCGCTCATCGCGTACACGGACGCCCGCGAGTCGAGTCTGGCGGGCATGCTGGACGTGAAGGGACGGGTACCGATTAGTGAGGAGCTGAATGGCGCTATACTCGGTAAGTCACAGCCGCACCCCAATACCCACACCCGTTCCTACCGTATCCCAAACCTCTGCCTTTACAACTCAAAGAACAATGTTACACCTGACCACGCACCCGGCTGCCACGTGACTGACACCCTCACCTACCCGTTCCTTGACTGACTCGACACCGCAACAGTCTCCCTCGGCCGCGAGAAAGAAGCCGCTCTCGAGCGCCTCGTCCGCCAGACGGAAGTGCTGGTCGAGGAACTAGGCGCCGACGGCGGCGCAGGCGCCTTCGTCCACGTCGGCAGGGACTTCCTGAGATGAAGCGCTGCCGCACCGTTTCTTTCTCTGGCGTTCACACAGGTAGGGCGGCGGGGTTAGGCAAGCAGCGCCGCTCATCTCTCGCATGTTCCGAAGGGATGGCGGGGTGGGCGTGAGGCGCGGTTCACTTGGGGTCTGCAATCTGGAATCTTCGGGGGGTGGCGGGCGCTGCTCATCTACCTCACCTACCTGCACTCGTGCCAGGTACGGACGCAGATAGCGCGAAATCACAATCACAGTCACAACCACATATCGAGGTCCAACGACCCACGCCACACGAAAGAGGAGGGATCTTAGTGTGCTACGTCCAGAACTTTAAGAAACGGGTGTGACAGTGTAACGTGGCGAACTGCTGACGAGCGTGGTAGCGCGCTTCATCTTTTTCGATATGCGGGCGCTCTCTGTGTCCTCTATATGTTATATACATGACGTACATGCCTCGACCTCCTCCTCCTCCTCCTCCTCCTCCTCCTCCTCAGCAGCGTTGGCCACTTGCCCACCCTCTCCCTCCCAAGCATCGGACGCTGCGGGACTGGACACAAGGGGTAAATGCTGGAGGTCTGCGCTGTGGCAGATGGCCATACGAGTTGCCGTGTGAGAGGGGGGCAGTGTGCAGGGTGTGCGAGCGTAGTGGATAGATGTGTGGGACCGGGGGATGGGGGGCGGTGTCTCGTGTTGATGTCTCATCGAGTCGTAATTCGTCGCCTGTTATGGTGTCATGCCTTGTCATGTCGTATCGTATCGTGTCATGGAGCAGGCACGTCACGGGAGGCGTTGTCAAACGGCCGTCTGCTCACACAGCAGCCTCCGCCTCTCCGGCCAGGCCCTTCTCTACCCTCGGCCGACGCATCTTCCGCGTTACCAGCCCTCCGGTCCAAATCACCGTTGGCACCGCACTGACCAGGCTCAGCAGCGCCAGACTCCACGCCATTGTGCCCCAGCCCGCCCGCTCGTTGACCATGCCCGCCCACAGCGGGCCAACCAGACAGCCGCCGGCAAACGCGACGTTGAACAGGCCGTACGCCTGCGCGTACGCGCCGGCCGGCCCGAACAGCCCGGGCCGCTTCTTCTCCTTGGCCTCGACGACGTACGTGATTTCGGCCATCAGCGGGGCCATGACGAGGTCGAGGCCGACGCCGACGAGGAAGAGCAGCGCGCACAGCAGCGCCTTCTGGCCCAGCGAGTCGTGCCTCACGAGGCGCAGCAGGACGAGGAAGGGCGCGGAGAAGACGAAGCCCGCGGTCGCAAGCCAGCGCGGCCCGTAGCGGTCGGAGAGCCAGCCGACGAGAGGGCCGAGGAAGGAGGGCAGCACGATGGGCAGGAAGATGAGGCCGGCGCCCGTCGACGTCCAGCCGAAGGTCGCGCGCACGAAGAGCGGGAGGACGGAGTCGAAGGACGTGAGGAGTGACGCTTGTACGAGGCAGCCCCAGAGGGCGGCGAGGAGGCGGCGGGAGGCGAGGAGGGTGATTATGGGGGGGAGATTGGCGACGATGCGGCGTTTGAGAGTCGTGGGAGGGGAAGGAGAGGCGGGTGGTTGAGGTTCGATTGAGGCGGGTTCTGATTCTTTGGGCGCTTCGTCGACTGGACTGCTTCTCGCGCTGTCGTCTTCCAGTCCGGCAGCCTCATTTCCTCTCTGCTCTTCTGCCCGCGCGCCAACAACCGTCTCACCATCCACCTCGCCCGGCCCCTTCAACCACCTACGCGCAACCTTCTTCTCCACCAGCAGCAGCCTGAGCACGACATCCACGCCAATAAGGCCAAACGCCATCGCAAACACAGCGTTGTACCCGCCGCGCTCAAACACCACGCCCCCGAGCAGCGGCGCCACCAGCACGCCCATACTCATGCTCAGCCCGACCCAGCCCATCGCCTGGCCGACGTCCTTCTGGCCCACCGTATCGACGAGCAGCGCCAGCCCCACCGTCCACACCACGGCCGCCGAAACCCCCTGCAGCACCCTGCCCGCCACCAGCACGCCAATGCTGTTCCCCACACACAGCATCGCCGTGCTCGCCGCCAGCGCCAGCAAGCCGAGCAGCAGCGGGCTGCGTCGCGACGCGCTGCGGTCGGCCGCCCATCCGCACACGGGCGACGCCGCCAGCAGCGCGGCGCCGTAGACGGCCAGCAGCACCGACACCCAGTACTGCACGTCCTGCTGGCGCACGGCGGCGCGCTGCGTCAGCGCGAAGGGGATCACAGGGACGATGACGCCGTAGAGGAAGATGTCGGTGAAGACGGCGAGAGAGATGGTGGCCAGAATGAAGGCTTTCGAGGAGCGGAGGCCGAGGGCGAGGGGCGGCGACGCGCTGTTCTGCGTCCACCATGCGAAGAGGTCGGGCATCGAGCTGATCTCCCGGGCCGGATGGGAGTCGTTGCTGCACAAAGACGTGAGGGCGATGCTGTCGGACAGTCAATGTTTCCTATACGATGAAGAGCGATGGGCGACTTCGACAACGAGAACTTCGACGCCATGGCAGTCGGAATGACTCGTGCATTAGCTACTTCGCTGGTGTACCTAAGTTATCTTCCATGCGGCGGCATCCAAGGGAGGAGAGAAAAGAGCGTCATCACCTTTGCCCGCCGATTGCACTCGGCAGCGGAGGTGTTAACCCCAAGGGGAAAGCATAAGCGGTTCTGCTCAGCTCGGGCGGCAAGCGGTTGTGGCAGGGCCGCCGCTACTGCGGCTTGTCTCTCAACTTATCAACGTCCGCTCGTCTCTACCACCCCACGGCGGCTTGTAGGACCCTAGCCAGAAAGCCTCTACGATGTTTATATCTATAATCAAACAGCTGTCCGGAAGAGATGGCTCAATCTCCGTCTCAAGGTCTCGACTCGACTCACACTCCTCTCACCCGTACTCAACCCTCCACCACTACCAGATTCTACAGATAGCGAAGGGTCTTCAGTGAAAGAAAGAGCCTCACGGCTATGAATGGAACAACAACTGCCATTGGAGCCTTGACTGTGAACGGCATTGCTAACCGAGCTGCGCACGCGAAGGTCTTTTCGAGGACAAACCCCTAGATTTTGAGGTCTAGTAGCGGCTCATGAGGGTATAAGAGGCATTACCGGCTGCAGGCTTAGTCGGTCTTGTGGCATTTGGTGACTGCTGGAGAGGAGCAAACGTGTGCTACTTCACAGATTTCCGACCTCTCGACGGTGTGTCCGACACAAGCAACGCTCTGATCAATAAGACGGTGCTGCGCGAGGACATCGTGTTCACCTTCAAGGCTACGATTACCGTGCCGGGCGATGGCGGGCTCCGGACGGAGCGGATCGTGTTTGTTTCTGCTACCAGCGTGAATCCGCTTGACGTCTATCGCATGGAACTGTACCGATAGCAGAGGGCGTGGGAGAAGCGTTGAGGCAGAGACGTCTTGGATGTTCGCACTTTCAGAAAATAGGTCCGTCGTTACAAAGGCAATTTGGGGCTGCACATAGCAATTTGGCGGTGGCCCGGACGGGACTCAGTGATCTTGGCATCTTAATCCGCTCTCTCCACTGAATTGCGTATCCAAGCCTTTTGACACCCTTGATGGCGTGACAACACATGCTTTACACTTGAGGAGCGGCCAACCAATCACGAGCTAACAAGGCTAAGATCGAAGCTATCTCGTCGACTCTAACCTAAGTCAACGTCACAAGCAACAATGGAACGGAGGTGGGCTGATGGGCGGTATATATAGGTAGAGCTACCGACTCATCAGACCGAGCGGAAACGGATTTCAATTCACATATCTTTCACGGCACTGTTTGGAAAGAATGGCTCCCCCAAGAAAAGCGCTCATCGCCGTGACCTCCGCACACGCGCCTCTCTACCCCAATGGAAAAGAGACAGGTCTGTAGACTGCCCCTCCTCCTCCTCCTCCTCCTCCTCCTCCACATTCGAGCCCGACTACAACCATAACGTAATACTGCAAACAGGCCTCTTCATAACCGAAGCGCTACACCCCTTCCACGTCTTCAAAGACGCCGGCTTCGACGTCGATCTCGTCTCCGAAACGGGGACATACCAGCCGGACTGGCTGTCGCAGCAGGAGGAGTGGCTGCAGGATGAGGACAGGAAGGTGTGGGAGGACCACAGCAGCGAGTTTAGAAAGAAGTTGGATGCGCTGTTGAAGCCTGGTGATATCAAGGCTGAGGAGGTGGGTGGAGTTTGAACGTTTCCGCACTCGAGAGCTTGCAACGGTAAATGGGGACGCTGACGGTTGGACTAGTATGGCATCTTCTTCGCTTCGGCGGGCCACGCGTCGCTGATTGACTATCCGGACGCCAAGGGGCTGCAGAGGATCGCCTCGGAGATGTACACGAACGGCGACATCATCTCCGCCGTGTACGAAACCCCTCCATGCCCAAGCTCACCCTCTAATCCGTTGCATACTGACTCTCCATGTAGCTGCCACGGCGGCGCCATCTTCCCAGGCATCATCGACCCCTCGACCAACAAATCCATCATCGCCGGCAAGAAGGTCACGGGCTTTACCACGCAAGGCGAGGAGGAAGAAGGCGTCCTCGACACTATCAAGTCCTGGCACAGGCCGACTATTGAAGCCGCTGCGAAGGATGCGGGTGCTGAGTGTGAGTCCCCTCACCTCGTTATGCAAAGCAGCGGACGTCGAAACGGCGTTGCGGCATCTGTGAGTGATGGGTAGCTGACGAGAATGTTTGCCCGCGGTATAGACGTTGCGCCGCCGGGTCCGTGGGCCGATTTTGCGTACGTCGATGGTCGGATTGTCACCGGAGCGAATCCAGCGAGTGCGCGGTCTACTGCTGTTCGCTGTGTCGAGGCTTTCGACAAGCTGTGAAGTCCACACGAGGAGTTCCTAAAGCCTTTGCCCTGCTGTAGGTAGATGGCCGAAGAAAGTGGTGTTTCCCCTGCCTCACGCCTTCAAGACGTGCTATGTTTTGTTTTGGACTTTATGCTGCGGCCTTTGCTGCCTTTCCCTGCACCACTGACTCTGTTCTCTGCTCCGGCTGTTGCTTGCAGGTCTAGTATAGGTGGCCTGTGGTTGTCGTTGTCTTGCCGGTCATTCCGCCGGTCTCTTTGGCGGGCTCTCTCCTCGTCATTCGCCTGTGCTTCCTCTTCCTGACCCAGCAGTGTGCCCTCTATGCTCATAAAGCCCTTGTCCCTCTCCGTTGCAGGGCTAGCCTCGAAGTCTTGAATCCTGAAGTCGATCAAGCCGTCCACCTTTTGACCCTCACTATCGACGAAGCACCCCTCGCCGCCTTGATGTGACCCATTGACCACACTGTCCGTCCCATTCGACACTGCGTCTTGACCGACCCACTTCCACTCCTTGGGCAAACGCTTCCGATCGATGCTCGCAGTGAACAGGTTCCAGCACACCAAGGCCAAATGACTCTCCGTCTGCAAATTGACGTATCCCGGGATGGAGACACCCTTTCGTGGCCTGAATAGCACAAAGTCTGCAGTTACCCATACGAAGCTGACTGCGTACTCGTCCACCGCTTTCGCGTATACCGGGCCGCTGGGCTGTGTGGAAGAAGCGGTAGGATATTCGGAGAGACGCACGTTACTGTATGAGAGCACTACACCCTTCAGTGGCGGATAGTAGGTGAGTATGAGAGGGGACATATGTTCGGCGCAGAGACCTTCGAGGGGTGCAACTTGAGCGATTGGAGAGAGCGGAAGATAAAGAGAGGCGGTTTCGAGGTGGAAAGGAGGTCGCTCGTCCCCTGGTAATCGTTGTGTTTGTGCAATGGTAGTCTCGGGAGGTTCGACAGTTGATTCTGTTGCTGGCTGTGGTCGCTGTTTCTTGAAGGAGGATGCTTGCGACTGTTGTGAAGGTTGTGCTTCACTTTGCTTGTCATTTTTGTGCCGCTTCTTCGAGCTTCTCTTGTCCGAGACATCCTTTCGCTTATGGACTCTCTTCTCTTTTGGCGTCTCAGGCATTGCGAGATCCACGGACATGGTGTACTTGGATCGCGAGCAGTCCTAGACTCGGATTAGGAAATAAAATTTAATGTCGAGCTTCGTTCAGTTCGCCGAATTTCGCCCGCACCGCCCACCCTATTATCTGGACGCTGCAACGAGGGAGCCAACAGCAAACAGCAAACACCTTCATTGAGTGGCTTCTCTCGATTTTTTTTCGACTTGCCTGTTTATCTATCCGGGTAGAGGTCAAGCTCTCATACAGTTGGCGCGCTCATTATGTCCAGCAACCTGCTCTCGTTTGCTGGCTGGTATATTCTTCCAAATGTGAGCAATAAGAGATAGACTTGCCCAAGCCTTCATCGCATTCCTGCGTGTCACAGACTCACCAGCCATCTTCTTCATATGACTACTGATACTTTATGTTTTGCAGCTTGCCACAGGTTGGATACAATCCATCTACTATGGCATCGCCATCCGTGCGGGCGACCCGAAGCCGCAACCTGGATCACCCAAATTCATCAGGGATCAGAGGATGATACACATTGCTGTGATCCTAGCGTATCTGTTGTATACAACTTACGAAGCAGACTGGCAGATACGGCGAGCTGGAGACTTCTACCAAGCTCTTGGCGTTTCTCCTGACGTCGATGACAAAGCACTCCAGTCAAGGTTCCGCAGACTGTAGGTAGCAATCGCAGACTTCCAATAGCCATGCATGATACTGGAACGTAGACGTAGCTAATCACTGGTACAGGACAGTACTTCATCACCCGGACAAGATCGCTCGCGCGGATGAACGCCCAGCTGCTGAGGCATATTTTCTCCACCTCAAGCAGGCTCGTGACACCCTCATCGACCCAGCCAAGCGCTTTGCGTACGATCGTCTCGGTCCTGAAATGCTGGAGTGCAAGCATTGCATCACGATCCGTGATTATCTCGATTTTGGCGCAAAAAGCATCTATCCCTACTACGTAGGTGGTGGACTGTTCATGATCCTTCTCTACTTTCTTGGCCACGCCCAGTGGGGCCCATATGTAAGTACATCGCTATACAAGATTAGCTCTAGATGCTAACATCCTATGTCGCAGTGGCGCTTTCTTGCCTTCGCCTCCCTAGCCGTCTTAGAGCTTCATACCATCACACGATCTACCTTCCCAGCCATTACAGAGAGGCTGCTCAACCCTGTATTTGCAGCAGTGACCGTGCATCCGCCGTATTTACCCTTTCAACTTCTCACGCTTGCGCGCAAAGTCGTCGTCATACTTTTCATTGCCCTGAACCAGCTCGGCCCACTTATACAGCCGCGCAGGAACGCCATCGCGCAGCAGGGTGCAGACGCAGCGCAACAACAGCAGCTAAACCACCTGGAGCTGCTGGCGAAAGCAACAGACCAAGAGGCCACAAGGTTGTTGGGGCTAGATCTTGCCCCTTTTGCGGCAGATGAGCAGGCCATGAACATGGTCAGGGGCGGATTGAAGGAATGGCTTGTGCAGAATACGATCAGAGGGGATCCTGAAGTGAGGAACGCGGTCGGGCGAGTTATGGAAAGGCGAAGAGCTGGTGTTCCTGCTGGTGCAAGAGGCGCATGACAAGAGATACGCCCTACATTGAAGACGTTTCCTGGCATTAACCCACTGTCTTCTCCAAATCACTTCAATGGGCGATACCATTCGCGCCGAACCCTTATCTGATCGCCTATATTTGCGACAGATAACGCCTCCCTCAAAAGAATTCTACTAGGTGGATTGTGCAACACCCGGCCACTGGCACCCGACTTTGACACACTCATGGTGTATGCATTCATGAGGTATGCATCCAGTTCTTGACGGTGAACGTGAAGAGAGGATGGCATTCAAGCTCTTGCTTGAAGACATTGAAACCCAGGTCGAAGAAGGAATGCGCTAGCCGGTTTGAGGTGCTGCAGACTCGAGCTCAGGCAGGGGGATGGATGTACGATGGGCGGAGGCAGCATGACAGTGCTAGTGTCAGCTTGGTGGTGGAATAGATGCGAGCAAAACCAAGATGTGTAATGCGCATCTTATATCCCCTTGATGGTTAATTTCCATATCGGGATATATAATCAGATAAATAAGCGCGGTCGCGCCTATCACGCGCTAACTTGACCTTCCATCTTTTCCATGTGAATATCGCTCACTCTCAAATATCACTCAGGACTCCCCATCATCTTTTCCGTTCACACTAAAACTTTGGCAGCTGTCCCTGTTGCCTGCGATTATTGTGGCCCTTCGGATGCCGCTGCCTGTACTACTTGTTCTAGCTGTCGCAAGTTAGTTCTATACAGAGAAGAAGCATTAGAGCGATGCTCCCAGAATCATGAGACTCCGACTCTCCATACGCCGGCACGCCCTCCCCGCTGTTGAAATACTTTGGAACACTGGCGACGAGAAAACCTCAAGCACAACAGTCGCCCAATTTCTGGAACAAGTGAACGAGATTGTGCCGCTGGAAGCAGAACAATGGGGGTTCGAAGACTATGTCGTGGAAATCACGGGATATGAATGTCTGCATTTCCAGAAGCTGGAAAACGTATGCAGAGATGAGGACGTCGTGAGGTATGGTCTTCTTCGCCGGAGCTCCTCTTCTTCCACGTTCAATGAGCAGTCGCTAATAATGAACACTGCTTCTGCAGTATTCGGCCGCTTCAAACATCAGAGGTGCGCGCTCGGACCCTGTCGGGACGCTATCAGATCTCGTCAGACGGCAAGCATCTCATCGATGGCATCGCATTCGGTCGATCTTACCTTCGACGTCCAGATCGACCTCCCATAAAGATACCGCCTCGAAAGAGGAGGCGTGTCACACACAGCAACGACGATGAGGACGAGCCATTGACCATAAAAGAAGCCACAGTGTCTCAGGGTGGAGTATTATCGACCACTTTCGGACACATGGAGCGCACGGAAGAGTACGGCAACCTACTCGAGTTTCAAAGACGATCGGAGCACGATGATGGACCAGGTGAACCTTCAAGAAAGAGGAAGAGAGTCCAATTTGAGGACGGTAGAGTAAATGGAGGGTTAGAAGCCGAGGAGGATGACGAGGACTTCGTGCCGGGAAGATCGAAAGCGAAACGACGAGCAATCGCAACAATCGACGGAGGGGCCAGACCGCGCACTCGCTCCGCAGAGCAGCCAAGGAACAATGGACGTCAAGGATTAGAGCTTTTGTCCCTAGCATCGGATGAGGAAGACGAGATTGACGAGAATTTCGACATAGGAACCGACTCCAACTCATCGACTAGCGATTCTTCCGAACATAGCACTGATGAAATGACCGAGGCGCGCTCTGAGGAAGACGAAGAGATCGTAAATATGTCATCAGACTCGGACAGTTCAGAGGATACGTCATCTTTTGATGATGCGTCAGATAGTGACTCTTCGGAAGGCACCAATGTTGAAATAGAGAAACTGATCTCGGTGAGAAAATCGAAAGCTAGGGGTTCGATCTCGGATCTGGGCAGCTCGGAAACGACGTCTGTTTCCACAGCATCATCAGAGTCTACGTCGTCGTCGTCAGACGACGAGGAATCTTCGTCTCAGGAAGAGGCATCATCCGAAGGGGAGGTTCCGTCAGAGAGAGACGATTCATCGTCGGAGGACGGTCCATCAGAAGACGAAGAACCAGAAGAGATCACGTCCAGGTTCACCAACGATCAGCGATCGACCCTTCACAATGTCGACGTGTTGCGAGCTGATCTGCAAAAGGGCCTTGATGCTGTCAGACTAGCTATGTACAGGCCTGCGACATCTGAAGCAGGTAAACAGTACTTCCAAGCCACGGAGGACCGAGCTTCCTGGGAATGTACAAACAACAGCCGGAAAAAGAAGACACATAAGCTTTCCAAGCCACTGCGGAACTCTGTCAGCTTAAAGAATGTGCTCTCTAAACACAACCAAGAGCGAAGCAACGACCTGTCATCCTCAGACGCCCCAGTCCAGGCCGAGACCGCAACCGGAACGGAGAGTACAGGGAGCAGCGATACGAAGTGGCAAAGTTCATCTGCGGTATCCTCACGTCCGAAGACGGTACGGGCTTTTGTCCCACCCTATCACGGCAAGACCGCTACCAAAAGCCGGAATCAGAGACGTAAGGCCGCCAAGAAACTGAACTACTTCAAGAAACTGAACGTTCTGCCACCAGATGCTACGCTGGAGGATCTGAAGAAGTATTCAAAGCCTGAGGAAGAGATGGGGGATTCCGATGCACACGTGGGTCGTACGGAAAAGTCTAGTCAGGAGGTGAATTTCGAGGCTAGGAGGCAGGCGCTGCTGGCTGCGATCGCTTCAGGTGGCGTGGAAATCACTCGAAACCGGCCAGACATGATCATGAACGATGCTATAGATGACAATGTTGTGAACATAGCTGTTGACATGCCGGCTGCTGGCGGCTCGAATGACGCCGCAGTCAACGACGGTCAAAATGAAGGCTCGGAGCGCGAGACCGCTGTCAATGAGCCTCTCCTAGGTGGAACAGATGAGAATGAAGCACGGAAGAAGCGCCGTATGAAACTTGACGTGGCAGGGTCGAGGCGCTTGCTATTCGGGTCATTGGGTCTTCGCACGCCGAAGACGCATGAAGATTCGGAGAAACTGAGAAGCAGACTCATGGAGCAGGCGAAATCCAAAAAATACTCGACAGCCATAGCTACAACCACGGATACTGCGGTGTCAGTTACAGGCGCCGACACGCTCGAAGAAGATGCAGAGGGAGATTTGGATGCGTGGAAGTGTAAGATTAAGCTTACAGCTGTCGAGTGCTGCGACGACCATGTACAGCTCAGCACTCCGCCTTTCCCGTTCTACCAGCGCTGGGATCCACAGCAGCAGAACTACCCATGTGGGCCGTCTGGCAAGAAGAGGAAGCGCAACTCCAAGAAGTACTATCAGGGCGGACAGGCTGAAACGTATGAGCCGTACGAACCGGAGTACGAAGAAGACGAGCACGTGACGCTGAACTATGATGACTACGAGGATGAAAGGCTACCTGGGGCTGACGCTGGAGAGACATTCGACGACCATAAGTACGACGAAGATGAGATGGTGGACGATCAGCTCATGCAAGAGATTGACAGCGCCGCTGCTCACGAAACAGACGATATGCCGCCTTTGCCGGAAGACATGTCAACGCTTCCTGCTCTACAAGCCGCGGATGTCAAGGTTGGCAGTGTCATCGCCTTCAAGCAACTCGAAGTCTCAGCAGCAACCCAGTGGTCACCGAAAATATCAGACTACCGAACCGCTCGCATCGAGGACATGTCCGACTCCACTGGCGAACTCCATCTGACACTGGCGAAGAGAGACAGGCCGCAGAAAGAGGTGGATGAGGAAGGCAACAGAGTGTACGAAAAATTCGAGATGGCAGGGTACGAGTCTGAAGAAGCCGAAGATGATGGCGTCGTCGCTGTGCAACTGCACGACTTGGTTGAGCCTAAGCTCGTGGCTGCTGCTGACCGAGATGGCGGCTCCATCGAGACACTCGCCGCAGAGGACGTGGTGGTCCGAGATGAGCACGGCGATGAGGTTGGCGGTTCTGAAGGCGCGGTGGGGGAGAGTGCCGGCGCCGAGTACCGCATCAACGACTTTGTGAAGCAAGAAGACCTCGCAGAAGAAGCGAGAGCGGACGTAACGCTCGGCGCGGACGAAGAAGGCGAACCCTCTGGCTTCACGCCGCCAATGTCCACCGCGCTTGAGACTCACAGGGAGGATCTGCAGCGGGTAGGGACGAGTGCATGAGGCGGCGGTATTGTCGCACCCTCTAGCCAAATCGTTCGAACTTACTCTTCTCTGCACGTTGCTAAATCGTACCTACGTCTAGCTTCTGTGGCTTCGACAGGCAGCGTCTTGTCACATACCCGCGCCCCACAGTTGCAGGTTGTGTGTTACGCTGCAGCTGTTGAGAACACGGAAATTGAGGCGCAAGGGGGTGTGTCAGTTGGGAAAGACGTTGAGAGCATGTCGTCGTCGGAGAGGGATTCATCTTATTCGAGTTGGCTGCACTCAGGGGCGGCAGCAAGATCCTAAGGAATCATCGAGACATCTCTCCATTTTACGTGCCGCTAGATACACGCACCAAGATCACCACTAAATCAAACCGACTCAACGAGCGTGTTATTTCGCAACCTCGTACTCATTCCGGAACCGCGATTGGTCGCAAACATGATGTTTCCCCTTTTTCCTGCACGTTTCCTCCAGCACAAGCTTTGACGCTCGTGCACAATCCTCCCTTGTCGTTGATCCTGTAGGTAAAGAACAGCATAACGATGAGATCGGTCCTCCACACAATTGTCTACACCAACTACCTCTCCTACTTCTTGCCTCGAGTTTGTTGTTCCGTCGACACCAGTGCGGATATGTTGCTTTGTAACCTTACCCTTAGCACACGGTGGAGCGCACTAGCAGTCTCTCTCTTGAGGCCGAGCCCGACTGATCTAGACCTGCACGACGACGACCTATCAGACAACGAAACTTTCCACGAAGCCGGGCAACAATGCTATCTAGCTCCCCACAGTCTTTCTGAGACCCAACTCTTCGGTCTGGATAGCGGCGGTCATGCGTCGGCGGTTGACAGGTCGACAACAGCCGCAGCTCGGTCACGCTTTGGCACGACGGGTAAAGTACTGCATTGGAAATTTCCCTTTATTTTGTCTCCAAAACATGGGTTCAAGTGCATGCTCGTGTTTGTGGTTCCTCAATCGCGATTTTTGTTATCACACGTACAGCAACATCCAGCGCCTGACTGCCTCGTAGCCAATTTCATTACACAGTATCTCAGAGCCTCAAAACTCGGAGAACACAGCCTCAACACAAAGCATGACTCTCGAAGGCGTTCCCGAGCCCATGTTCGCATGTCAAGTCGTTGAATATAACAAGGCACGCCAAATTCGAAGAATCCCGACTTCTCAAATTCTTCGCCCCTTCGAGCTCCTCCTCAAAGTCGCAGTCTTCCCCCTGCGCCATTCTGACCTGGAATACTAAGCCGGCAACCTCGACTGCAAGCTTCCCGTGACTGTGTCCCACGAAGGAACCGACACTGTTGTAGCAAAAGGAAGCGCCGTCCCTCGTTTCCAGATCGGCGACCGTGTTCTAGCAGGTCAGACGTATGGTCGTTGCGAAGAATGCGAGATTTGCTTACTGTGAGAACCGAGGCAGCGCTATGAGCGTGAAGCGAAACGGAGCCTTCCAAGAGTACCTGAGCACAGACGTGAGAGAAGCGACCGTGATACCGGACGAGATGGCCTTCAGCAGCCGCTCCCCTAGGTTGCGCGGGAGTCACAGTATGGCGAGGAATACTGCAATGTGACTTGAAGCCCGGGCAGTGGACAGGAATAGTTGGCTCCAACGGTGGACTTGGACACCTAGGGATTCAACTCGCCAAAGCCAAAGGTTGGAAAGTCATGGGCGTTGATGCGCGAGACGATGGTCTGCCTCTCTCCAGGGGATTAGGCGCCGACGTTGCGCTCGATGCGTGGAAGGGGAAGGACTACGTGGTACAAGAAGCGCGCAAAGCCAAAGGAGGCAGGGGAGTAGACGCGTGGGTCAACGTCAGTGATGCGAAGCTCGCAGCTGCAACATCTTGTGCCATCACCAGGATCCTTGGCACCGTAGTGCAGGTTGCTCTAGTAGGATCAGCCATGCTCCTTCAACACACAGCAGGTACTGACAGTACGCCTACGATCTACAGCTTACCGAGGTGTCCATTCCATCTAGCAAATCCGTTTTCCGTGACATCCGCGTCAAAGGATCTTTCATCTGCTCGCAGAAAGAAGCAGAGGAGATGCTGGACGTTGTCTTCAAGCATGACATAAAAGTCGAGTTGAACATGAAACTTTCATAGATTCGAGGAGATACCGAAAGTAGTGGAACTCCTCCGCAAGGGGCAGTATCGGGGTGAAGGCATCATTGTCATTGACGAAGAGGTGGTGAAAGGCCAGCAGAGCCGGCTGTAGAGTAGAACTGGAATGTAAGTAGGGCCGCTTTTGTCTCGTGAATTGTTCGCCCATTCTGAGACGACAACGGTGATTTGGCCTCCACTACTTCTCTTGCAGAATGTCCGATACAATACTCGCTGCCGGACCATCTCGTTATGCTATCGCCTGCAGCAAGGCACTGCTCGTGGATCGACTCATCTCAATATCACTGTTCTGTAGATGCCTTATGCAGTTGCGGAGACTGGACAGACCACGGAGCTCTAGAACCAGGCTGCATGAATCGTGGGCCACCGGTTTCTTCCTACGCAACTGAACACGACGCTCATACAGGTAAAACACCTAGAATTTGCTGTTGTTGGGCTACCACGCACCACGAAGTACAGTAAGCAGCGGCGCACGATTTCTGTAACCTAGCCCTGGCTGTCTGCTCCTGTGCGTGTCGTGGGATTCATCGATTGCAAGACGTTAGGTAAGCCTTGTTAGCCGTGTCCTAAGCCTTACCCTCCCTTTCAACCATCTCTTGTCTGCAACCCCTCTCTTTCGCCCAATGCCCGCTAAGAAGGGCACTGCAAATACGGCATTACCGTGCGTCGCATGCTGCCACCAGCGTGGTTCTTTCCCCGTCGAAGCATCGACCCTATTGAACCAAAACTAGGGCCGTGTCACCACGATGCCACTATCGACGACAGCGATACCAACGGCGCTCATGGGCAGGACGCAGACAAGACTGTCCAAGGACTCGTCTCGACTCGTCTGAAGCAAAGCATATCAAGCTACCGTATTCTGCATGCTCATAGGAACCGCCGTGTATGAGTTTGCAGCACGACGATTGGCCGCACATACCCATTCTCTCATTGTGAAGCTTCATCACCACGACTCGCATCGCAGGGCCCAGGCGCCTCTGTTTTACCCCGCAATCAGAAAAGGGCGACTTCGTCTTCCAACGTAACTTTGCGAGCGGTGGGAAAGACGCGCAATCGTGGATGTTCAAGGACAGCCAGCCTTGTGCCTGAGCCGCCCGCTCGTCGTTTGCAGATACGATCGCTACGGTTGGACGTACCTGTGAACCCACGATTGGTCGAGCATTTCCTTACTCTTTTGAGACACAGGGGCTGTGGAGGCTGTTGTAGAGTTGAATAGGAGACTCAACATGCAATGCGCTTGTCTCATGGCTAGGTCCTGCATCAATCTGCCTTCTCTGCGTGATTAAACCTGTCCTCCCCCTGTCTGAGCTTCCCGCTACTCGTGCTCGATAGGTGACGCACGTGGTACTCTGCCTCACCTGCGGGATTCATATATTATCTGATCCATAGCCAGCCTCCTGCCAAGCTCTCTTGTCTTATCAACTGGCCCATTGCTTTACTTTCGCCTCGAAAGATCACGTCATACGGTACACTTCCAAAATGCGCATATCCCTCTCCTCATGGGCCGCAACGGTCATTCAGACCGTGCTCTACAGTCAGCTCTTCTCCAGCGCGTGTCAAGCGAGCGTGCAAGATGCGGCAATTTTTCCCAGGTACCACCCGCCGTCGAGTCCTGCCTGTCCCACTGTCCGATCCTCGCGCTGACGATTCGACGCACCAGGGCCACGTGCGTGCAGAACATCTCCACCCTCCCCGTCGCGCCCCTCAGTGCGCCCAACCCCAACCTGCCCTGGGAAATCCGCTTCATCTACGGACACCACACGTACAACTCGGCGGCCGCCTGCAACCAAACCAATGGCATCGTCGTAGCCGCGACGCCGCAGAACGTGAGCTACAACACGTGCACTTTGATCTCCTCGCTCTACGGCAACCGCTACCCGGCCGCGGCAGCGATCTACCTCGGCGGCACCAGCGCGCTGTCGGAGATCGATGTCTTCTATGCCACGTCGGCGCAGAAGCGGTGCGCGGAAGGGCAGAGCACGTTCTGTAATCAGCTGGGCGCGCCGGGGTGGTACTGCATTTATAACATGTATCTCATCAACAACATGATCATTGTCAGCTGAGGCCGAATCAGTCGATCACGTGTAGGGAGTATCTTCAGAGACTCTCGTTGTCGGGTGGATGAGGGAATGAGTTCAAGCGTTCTGTAAGACTACTAAGTTGAACATGTTGATCGCTGGGTTCAGATACGGACGTCGCTCCCTCAGCTCGCGCACTGACCAAGCATGCAGGCACAAAGTACGATCACAGGTTGTTCGATAAATGCGTGAGCACAGTTGTTCGGTGCATTAGCATACCTCCTCCCTAGCTGTGGTGATTTAGGTCGCTCATGCTAACGAAGTCGCAGCCTTTTCCTAAAGGTGAAATTCCTTTGCTCGCTGTCTTTCAGAAAGGTGCCGCAAGACGCTCAATGATGTGTCAATTTAAAAGACCGCTACATGGACAACGATCGCTTGCTTGCTTGGTCTGTTGTACATCAGAGATTATAGTGTTTCTGTTCTCTTTGTGTGAGATGTTTACTTCTTGATAGGAAAAGCTGTATCTCGCCAGGACCTGGGACTTGTGTACCACAGGATGGATTTCGCCTTGTATAACATAGTACAAGGATGTATGTTTGCATCTTTCCAATACTCGTTTAGGCATCTATTAGTGGAGGCGAGTGACCGCCAATCTCGGCTGCTGGTCTTTGCTTCACACATCACCAGTCGAGAGTGGGTCACTTATTTGCAGGCTACTCCTGGATGTGTCAATAGGGGGCAGGAGAGTGTTGAATTTGGTGTTGCACTTACCGGATGAGCCGCCTCCAGTTCAGCTATTTGGCGTTCTTCTTCACTCTCACGTGACACAGAGAGGCGGTCCAGTCTCCACAGCTCGTGGAACCTCTTGCGTATTTCCTCGACCTGATCGGTGCTATCCACTTCGTGTTTCTTGGAAACGTCTTTCCCTCCCTTGTCGAAAGCGAACCAATACCACGGTTAGTCTTGCGCATAAGTATAATCAACAATCATGTCGTAGACCCGTTTATTGGTCTAAAGTCTGTTGGACACAAGGAACTCCATGTATCGTCAGAACGAATCCCTGTCGCAACCGCGCTCACAGCCTTCTGTCCAGGCTTTCATGTTCTCGTTATTCGTCAGCGCCGTCAGATTAGTTGTACCGAGCGAACGTAGCCAAGCCGTGAAAGCGTCGAAGTCCCAAGGTTTGGTTATTGCGGAGAAGCCGGCGTAGATGTAATACGTAGGAAGAACTTCCGCACGAACTCGGCGGCAGGTGAGGAAAAGCTCTGGCATGCCGCAGACATAATGCTTTCAGGCGCTATGGTAGGAACCGTCTATGCCAACAACTTCTCTCCGAATTGACGCAGAGCGGTCGACGTGGAACAGAATTGGACTAGCTATGTGAGGTGCTTTATGAATAAAAACACTTGCTTTTTTCGACAATCACACCCACGTTTACCGTAGCATCAGCCATGTTTCTTGTATAAATTTGTGTGTCTTGCTAAGGTTTAGCTTCCTAGAGAGGAAGACTGTGATGGTTATGGAGGTGAGGTAGCGCACTTCATAGCTCGACGTTCGCCTAGAAACGCGCTAACGAATGTTTGTCTGTTTGCTTGTCTATACTCTTCACTCTTTCACGTACACATAAGCCAAGAAACAGCGTACTCTAACAAAGTAGAATTAGAGTCATGTTCGAACAAACCTGCCACTTGCAATCACAAGCAAGATGGTGGATGATGAGACTGGTTTGAGACAACACAAAGCAGATAACAAATGGCTAGGTGTGCCTATCTAGGTCAAGCTCAAGGTGCCTACTGACATAGGCTTCGAGGTTAATCCCCGCTTTTGTGCCCCTTATTGCTCCGAACAACATCTCCTACTAAGCAGTCAAACTACGCGGTGAGGTTGTGTACCATCAAGAGAACACAGCGTCTGCTGAGCACTCTCTGACCTGCCTGCCCTGCAAAAGTAGCTGAATCCATCCGAAAAGTAGTACTCATCGTTAGTGTCGAAGATTCAATGTCGAAGAAGAGTAATGGTACACTTGACCAAAGGAGGGCGAAGGTGCTGCTCATAGGTGGCGGGGGCGTTGGTACGATTGCAGCATTAAACCTGGAAAGAGGCGGGTTGGCGTCAGTCACAGTGGTCCTCCGGTCGAACTACGAGACAGTCAACGAGCATGGGTTCAATATCGAGTCCTGCGATCATGGAAGCCTCACAGGATGGCGGCCAACTGAGGTGGTGGATCGAGTACCGATTGCAGGAGAAGGCCAGTGGTTCGAGTACATTGTCTGCGCTACGAAGAACGTCGTCGACGTGCCGCCATCACTCACGTCAATCATCGCACCTGCTGTGACACCATCGACAGTCATTGTCCTTGTTCAGAACGGTCTTAACATTGAGAAGCCTTTCCTCTCCGCTTTCCCTTCAAACATGGTGCTGTCTGGTGTCAGTTTCATGGGCTCGAGCGAGCCACAGCACGGTCACATCAAACACGACTTCAACGATATTTTGGTCGTCGGTGCTTTCCACAATCCCAGTGTCGACGCTGTCACCGAAGAGCACGCTGCAAGGCGGTTTGTGGAACTGTACAGTGCAGGTGGGAGGACGAAGTGCACTTACTCCGCCGACGTGGGCTGGACCCGATGGCGGAAACTCATCTACAATGCCTGTCTCAATCCGATCTGCGCCATCACCGGCCTCGACACGGGTCGCATCCGGCTTGCTGATGGTGTGATCGACGGCTTGGTCAGACCTGCAATAGACGAGATACGTGCTGCGGCACGAGCGAGTGGTCATGAGCTACCAGACGACATTACTGATACCATAACTAAGATTCCACTGGACATGTACCTACCCCCAAGCATGTTGACTGATGTGCGCAAGAACAACTTCACCGAATTCGAGAACCTCCTCGGCGAGCCCCTTAGGGCGGGCCAGGCCCTGGGCGTGCCGATGCCGACTTTGCAGGTTCTCTACCACCTGTGTCAGGCCATCCAGTGGCGCAACAAAGAGGCTAAAGGCATGGTGAAGATTCCTGCCAAGCGTACTTATACCGATTGATGCGGGGAGCACGAGGATCTACAGCAACAGCAGGCGTGCATCTCCGAGCAAAAAGGGAAGAAGTAATCCACTTACTTACCTGCTTGCGGTCAGGGCTTGGTTGGACGACAATAGAACTGTGATTAGGAGAAGTTGTGTCGAAGCTTGACGCTGTCTCTCTGTCCCAACATAGTACTTCTTCTATCGCCGAGGTCAAAGCAGTGTAATCGCAACAAAGCTCAAGAAGACTTGGATGAAAAAAGCCTCTCTTGGCCAGTGCAAAGTTAACGACGGCATTTTGATACAAAGCCCCCGATGTACCAACACTCTACAGCGGATCTCCTGGTATCAACGTCTGATGACTTGGTGCAGGCGCTGTCGAAAGCCGTGCCTCTTCTTGCTTCACCAGTCTCAGAACTTTCTCAACCATCTCCACACTATAGCCCAAGTAGTTCGCCGGGTCACACAACTTCTCCAACTCCTGCCTACTGAGCTTGACCTCAGGATGTTCGATCAACAGCTCCAACAACGGCTTTCCCGTCTTCGCAGCCTCACGGCACAAGTCGTACACAAGGTCGTGTGCATATTGGCGGCCGAGAGTCTTTCCCAACCCCATCATTACCGCTTCACTGACGATGGCGCCTTTGCTGATCTCGAGATTCTTCTGCATCGCTGCTGGATGCACCTCCAGACCTGCGATCAGTTCCGACGTTTGCTTCAAAGTGGCGTGTGTGAGGGTGCAGATTTGTGGTAGCACGATCCACTCAATCTCCCAGCTTCAAGCGTCACGAGAACGTGTCAATAGCCCAATACTGCCTTCATGGACGGACAGAGACTTACGGGCCAGTACTCCGTTCATGATCCTCCACCATGGCGTCAAACAAAGCTGCACTGAGCTGTCTTACAGTCGAAGCCATCGCTGTGATGTAAGCGCAGGATATCGGGTTCCTCTTCTGCGGCATCGTGCTCGACGACCCGCGATGCGGAACGTAGGGCTCCGACACTTCCCCAACTTCCGTCTGCATCATGAGCTTCACGTCCAGCGCGAACTTCGCACAAGTGCCCGTGACGAGCGCAAAAAAAGCTCCTGCCTCGGCGATACGGTCGCGCTCCGTGTGCCACGCTATATCGGGTACGGCAAGGCCGAGCTCCTTCGCCAACTCCTCCTGGCAGCGGAGTCCTACCTCTGGGATGGTGGCGAGGGTGCCGGCTGCGCCGCCGAACTCGAGGACGAGCAGGCGGGAGCGGAGCTCGGCGAGGCGCGTCCGATGACGGTGGAAGGTTGCGAGTAGACGCGCGAGTTTGAATCCGAAGGACATGGGGACTGCTTTCTGGAGGTTTGAGCGAGCGGCTACGGGCGTTGTCTTGTGCGTTTCGCAGAGCTCGGACAGGGATTCCGTGACAGAGTCGAAGCACTCTCCGACAAGTGTGAGTGTATCGCGTAGCTGTAGTACAGTAGCAGTATCCGTGATGTCCTGCATTCTCGTGTTTCAGCTGTAGAGCTGGTAGGACACGAGGGAAATTGCATCGAGACTCATGCATAAGAACACCATGTAGATACATTAATGGATTTCTATTTCTACTTGCTCGTAAGGAAGAGTAGAGTATCATCGGAGTAAGCCCAGAACATTACGAGAAGAGCGCTACTGAACCGACACTGCGAATACGCCTGACTCTCGAGTATTGACGTGTACGGGAAAACACCACCCGTTCTTCGAATCCACGAATCAAATGCATTCGAACGAAAATCAGAATTTCGAAGAGACCTCACACTCTACGTACCTGCGTCGTCGCCCCCCAATGCATCCACTCGCCCAACCCACCCTCAACCTCATTGACCCTCCCCACAATCTGCCTCACGACGCCCAGCACCGGATACCCGACGAGCACCGTCTCCCTCTCCAGCCGCTCCCAGTCAACTAACGTCACGTCACAGCATTTGACGATCTCGTCGGCCGCCCGCTGCGGGACGATGGCTAGCCGAGCTTGCACGGCGGCGAGGGCGGCTTCGATGCGCAGGTAGTAGCTGGTGCGCGCGGTGTCGGACCAGATGGAGGCGCTGGCCGGGGTGGAGAGGATGGTGCGGAAGATGAGGGAGTCGCTGACGGCTGTCATGGTGGCTCTTACCTGTGTTGTACCTGTATAGATGTCTACCGGTGGCTGGTGCAGTAGATCCGTGAGACTTTGCAGTCTGAGCTGCATGCATGTGATCCTTTCACGCCATTGTCAGCACTGGGGAACGGACCAAGGTGATGTACATGCTACAGTCTTGTGACTGACTATGGTTCGGAGCCCCGTAACTAGGACCTTCCATTGTGTGTATCGGACCCTCTGCTCTGCTGCTAGCTGTCCTGAAGACAGGGCGAGTCTCTGTGTATCGATCAACTGACGCTGATAAGGCCTTTCTACGCAGAGTCTTGCCTCTACTCGTCAAGTAGCTCCGGAAACATGCGAGCACCTCTGTGTACTGGTATAATAGTTCGGATGGCGAGTGCTTGACTCATTGAGGGTACACGACACGACATATAGAATCCGCTGACAGCGGTGGAATGAAAGACGACATAGAAAGACCCAAGGTATGCAAGCCCCAGCGGCCGATGCAAAACTGCCAAAAACGACTATTGCAATAAACTAGACAGCCTCATAAGTATCCAACGCCACATATGCACCCCGCTCCTCCTCTCTCCTCCCCCGTCTAGTCGCTCCCGCAGCAACACCCCTCACCCATCTCACGCCCTTCATCATAACCCCGTTCCGCGTCTCCCTCCCTTCTTTCCCTCCAAGCCCGACCACCGACTCCGGATCCAGCTTCTCCATCGTCATCCAGCGCGGTCTCTTCCACAATCTCAGCAGCAGACTACTCCCGACCACTGTCACACTGCTACACGCCATCGCCGCACCAGCCGCCATGGGCGGAAGCACCCAACCCCAAGGCAGGAAGAAGCCCATGGCGACGGGTAGGCCGATGACGTTGTACATCACCGCCCAGAGGAGATTCA
>NAJN01000452.1:0-22632 GCA_005059845.1 Cryomyces minteri
TGGTAGTCCTGGATAGCGAGTGCGCTAGCACGTACACTAGCAAGTTCTTGCTTCAAATCGGTTTCGTTGGCGCGGAGTTCAGCGTTGTCGCGGCGGGATTGATCGAGGTCGGTACGGGTGTCAATCAGGTGTTGGTCGATTTTGTCGGAGTACTCGTAGATTTCGGAGCAGTATTTGTACCACTGCGCAGGGAATTCCCTGACATGCTCGAAGAAGGCTGCCTCGTTCTCTGGTAAGAACGGGGGCAGCGGGCGCGAAGCCATCTTGACAGGTGTCAGCACCTATAAGGTAGGAGCTACGTAATGTCACGGCGGGCGGGCGGATAGGTAGGTACTGAGCAGGCAGTATGAATTGCTACAGATGGATACTATCTCAGACTGACAGGTCAGGCTCTAAAGACAGGACGTAGCTCGAAGAGCTACAAACAGTTCAAGAAACAGAACGTAGAAAAGGGATTCGGCGGAACAGATCACGTGAACGGCAGGAGAAGCCTCGGCAAGGCTTCTCGGCAAGTCGCACACAGGCGTGCTATGACAGCTAGACAACTATACCGAACCGTTATAGGATTAAGACTTTTAGTAGTACGGTACACGTGCTTATAGTTGAACCCTATTTTTAGCGGCGCTAGATCATAACCGTAATAGTAACTAGTAATAAGGTTTAATGTTTAGATAGCGAGATTGTTAGGTATAATTATAGGGCTATAATACTCCTTAATCCTAGTATAACTCGTGTAGGTTAACGTTAAGAGGCAATTAATAAGCTACAATCCGCGCTACTAAGGTTCTAGGCTCTAGCTACGTTTAGGGACCTTAAGAAATCGAGTAATCCCTTTAAGTTAGCCCGCCTATAAGATGCTTAAGATCCGTTTATCCCGTATACATGCACCCTATAGCTACTACGTAGCCCTTACTTCTTTCGAGTAGATTTAGAGGTTATTATGCTTTTCTAGCACTTTAATAAGTACTTATACTCCTCTAAAAGGGTCTTAACTATAATACCTATCTAATCTCTTTAAGTCCTATGTTGTGTATACGGCTATAGTATAGTTAGATATTAACATATATGTAGGTACTACCTCCCCTTACATGAAATCTTTTTAGCCCTTTACAACCCTAGTTTTCTGCTCTCTATTATCAATTCAAACAAAAGAATAAAAGAATATTTAGTTGTTAACATAACTAAGGATACAAGTAAGCAAACAACTTGTTAAGATTAACGTAGGGAATGGTATAATAAGCCTAATAGCGTGATAAGCCGCTTTTTACTAACCCTACTACTCTAACTCTCTACCCTACTACAATGACCCGTTATAGAAGCTAAAAAGCTATAGATTCTAAGGCTAGAATACTAGAGGCTTTAGAGGCATTAGAAAAAAGAGAATTTAACAGCATATATGCCGTAGTAGATCACTTCTAAGTCAACCGAGAAACCTTAAGGCGGCGTGCGGCTAGAGGTAATTCACGCGCCTAAGGAAGGGAGTTAGCCTAACTTCTATTACTAGCTAAAGAAAAGGTTTTAGTTAAGTGGATATTGCGCCTTTTAATTGCCGGTTACCCTGCTTAACATGCATTAGTAGAGGAGATAGCTAAGGAAATACGGCTACGATGCGTACAACGCGTTAATAACGCGACTATTAAACTACTAAGATATCCACCTATTAGTAAGGAATAGATTTAGCGATTCTTCTAAAGACATCCTCTTCTTTATACAACACTAGCGCGTTAGATTCAATCCGCTAGGCTCTAAAATACTACCTTTAAAGCTCTTTTTTGTTGGTTTAACACGGTTAAGACCTAGTTTACCGAGTAGAAATATAACTACGGTAACGTCTACAATATAGATAAAACTAGTTTTAGAGTTAGAACAAGCTAAACTAGTAGAGTTATAGTTAACTCTAGCTAGAGGACTTTATGAAAAGCTATTCCTAGTTAGTAGGAGTAGGTTTTAGTGGTTAAGTGTATTTTAGCTAACGGCTCCTTACTTAGTCCCCTCCTTATCTTTAAGGCTAACCGAGTTAATAGCGCCTAGATTACGCGCAACACTCTAAGTGACTAGCGGTTTTTAGCTAGCCCGAATAGTTAGACCTTAAATATCTATAGTTTAGAGTAGCTACGCACGGTTTTCGAGCTAGAAACGCGGGAGAGAGCAAATAGAAAACCACGTCTTCTTATCGCGGACGGCTATAATAGCCATATTTCTAGTAACTTTATATCGTACTATATAGAGAATAACATCGACCTTCTAATTCTACCGCCTTATTGTTCTCATATCCTCTAGCCGCTTAATGTTTCGGTCTTTAGCCCTCTAAAAACCGCCTATAGAGTAGAGACTAACGCCCTTACTTAGACTAGAATCTCTCGGATTTAGAAGCTAGAGTGGGTTAACCTATACCTTAGAGCAAGGTCTAAGGCCTTTACAAAGAAAAACGTTTAGAGTGCGTAGAGGGGAGCTAGGTTGTTACCGTGGAATCTATAGAGAACCTACAATTAGCTCCCTTCTTAAGCGCCGCTAGCGCTAATAACACTACAAAACTCAAGTTAATTTAATTGCTCGCTCTTTAAAAGCTCCCTATTTAACGGTACTAAGCTCCGAAGTTCGAACGCCACGCTTAACTAGATCCTAGAGAGTTAAAAAGCGATTAATACGCCGACGCGTAAATACATCTTTTAGCTTACTAGGGTGTCTAAAGTCTAGAATATAGAGCTTACTATGCTTTAGAAGGAGCTAGCTAAGAAGGAAAAGGTACTTAATAAGCGGAGGAGTCGGAAAAGAGGTAAAAGAGCAGTTATAAGGGATACAGTAGTGTTAAGCACGGAGAAAATCCGGTTAGCGGTAGTAGAGGCAAAGGATAACGCCCGTCGCAAAAAGGCAGCTAAGTAGCTACGTAAAAGGAAGCGAGGCAAAACAGTTTTAGAAGATAAAGATAATATTATATAGGAGGGATTACAGATAGAAGATTTAGATTTAGAAGATTGTATTATTATTACTATAGTATCTAAATAGAAGGCTTAGTAAAGAGCGGCTTATTATATTATTAGGCTTATTATGCTATTTCCTACGTTATCTTTATAACTATAACGGGCACCCTATCTAGTTAGTTACAGTTAATAGTAAATAGAGCCGCCGTAAAGTTCTTACACTTTATAAAGTATCTAGTGTGTTTTAGATGCCCTAGAAAGCGGTAATGTACGATGTTAAAGAGACATTTTACCTTATCTCTAGCTAATAGAATCCTCTAGATAATAGTTAAACCGTACCGCTTACTCGATCCCTATAATAGAGGTAGCTATTGTTTAACCCTAATACATTAATAACGCTCTTTTTTATAGCTCTAAAGCGCGCGTTTAATGCCTTTAATAATAACACCGCTACCTCTACTATCTCTAACCTTAATAGCGGCTTGTTTATTGAGGAACTAGCCGACGTAGATAGCTAAAAGAAACGCGTTACAATAGTAAAGATATGGAAATTCTCGCGTGATCCTTAGGGCTACGAGCCTAAAAAAGATAAGCACCGTTATTAGATCTAGTATTATAAGGAGAAGCACTACAATCCCTACTATACTACCTTTCTACTAGATGTGCGCGATTACATAAGGCTTAAACACCGGATAACTATAGTAGAGAAAGAGTTACTAGTTGTTCTAGAGACTTAGCACACAATCACTAGTATATTCAATCGGTAGTAAGAGCGGTAAGCTAGTAGAGATATAGCTTAGGAGAAAGTACTTCGCGCTAGCATCAATTAAGAGGCATTTAATAAAGCGCTAATCTAGTTTATTACGTAGCACTCTCTATTTTACTACCTTGTTAAATAGCTAGCCTTTCGAGCGCTCTTTTAGGTCTACAACTACACTACTAAAAAGGTTCTTCTAAACTTACACATTACTATTATCGCAATAATCGGTAAATCCTACGTCCTTTACAAGGAAATTGTGAAACAGAAGCTCTAGTTATCTCTTACAAAGATCTACTTCTTAATTAACTGCTAGACCGCACTAAATCACACCGCATACTAAGCAGTTGTTACTTACTTTATAGGGGAAGACGGTAAGCTTTTAAAGGTATTACTAGCACTCTAAGAACATAGGGGAGCTTATAGCGGTAAACCGTAAGTAGCTGTTCTTGTTAAACTCATTAACAAATACGGTATCCGCAATTAAGTAGGATATATCTGCGGAGATAACGCTACTAGTAATAATAAGATGTATTGCTTCCTTGGTACAGCTATTCTAACTCCGGAAAATCCTTAGGATCCCATCTAGTACTATGCTCGTTGTAACGGTTATATTGTTAATCTTATAGTACAAGTGTTCTTATTTGCAAAGGATCTAGAGGCCGTTAAGCTCGAAATTTAGCAAGCGCAACTACTTAGTAAGGTAGAGATAAGAGAGTTTACCAACGTCGAGAAGCTCTAGTAGAAGTAGCGAGAAATAGGCCCGCTTAGCTAGCTTTACAACCTTACCGTCTTTATCCGCGCCTCTATAGAGAGACATTAAGCCTTTCTCGCGCTTACTAGTTAGACTTTTAATCGAGACAATAACACACGATAGAACTTATGGTTCTAAATGCTTAAAAAGGGTATCTAGCTCTAACGGCCTATTTGTAACTTCTAGAATAAATACTACTCGCAAACTAAAAACAACCGGCTTAAAATAGAGGATTAGAAGCTATTAAAGGAGACGTACAATATCCTAGAGCTATTTAAAGACGTTACTCTTTAGACTTAGGGTAATAACGTTACGCTTAACTTACTACTTCTATCTATAGATTACCTTGTTAAGCATATTAAGGAGTACTAGTAGAAACACGCTAGAAATACTAACCTTTCTAGTAGTTTTCTTACCTACTAGTTTACCTTTAATAAATACTACAACGTTACGGGTAAGATACTAGTGTACGTAATAGCTATTGCACTTTACCCCTCCCTTAAAGAGCGCTATTTCGATAAGAACTAGTAGTATATTACGCGCTATATTAGGCCGACGAAGAAGAAGATCTTTAACTTCTAGATATACGAGTACATACCTATAGAAGATAAGGTTGCTATTACTAACGAGAATGAAACGGCATATTAGCGGTATTTTATAGAAGCTAGATCTACTAGTAACGTTATTAAGGATTAATAGAAGCGGTTTTAGAACGTATAGGTTACTACTACTACTATTACTATTATAATTATAGCTTACTAACTTCTACTTTCCCTACAGGCTAATAATATTAATATTAGTAAGATAACCGCTCTTGCCTAGTAGCTTTAACCTTTCTAGCGTACATCCTATCGAGATCTCTTACGTATAGCTATTAATGTTCTCTCTATACTAGTAATATTAGTAGAGGTAGAACGAGTGTTCTCCGGCGCACGGCGGATAATATTATAGGAAAAATCATTGTTATAGGCTAGATCTATAGAGTAGTCGAAGTGTTTAAAACACTAGATAAAGTTAAAGATTACCTACGGTAATATTATAGTATTAGATATAGTTATAGAAGCGGCGGAGCACCTTAGAATACTAGAAGAGGAGGTAGAAACCGCGGCGGTAGTAATAGCACTATAAAATACTATAATCTATAGGGGCACTTTATAAAGGTATTTATAAAGTAATAGATAGCCTTACCGTCGCATTATAACTGTAAATAGAATAACATCTAGTTAGTATTTCCATTTTTAACTGCTCTAATCCTAGATATTAGATTCGGTCTTTTTAAAGTTTTTAACATTATAATAGCTAAAAACAGATAGATTTCACGTAGAGTTCTATAGAAGCTACGTTAAGCTAGTTTTTTGCGTCGAGCTATTAGCTACTCGGTGCAAGCGAGTAGCCCGATTTGTATAGAGTTACTAAACCGGGTAGTTCTAAGGGAGTCTACTTGCTACGGGTACCTATATCTAGTATTAGCATTACATTACATTGAGCGGCGTAGTAAGATGTAAACCTTATTTGTATAACAGCTAATAACACTATAGGTGGATATGTAAGTTACTTCGGTTTAGCCGGAAATAATACCCTAAACACCGAACATATTAAGAGAAAACTAAGCAAACTTAAGCTAGTAGTTTCCTGAAGTTATAGCCTCCGGAATATGTTACTACATGCATGTAAATGTAGCAAATGTAGCAAAAAATGTAATGTAATGCTAACACTAGCTATATCTATTGCTTGGGCTCACGTGTCATACACTTACCAAACTTCCGACGCCCTTTTTCCCTTGGCTCGCTCTTCCTACGGGTAAAGTGCACTACATCAGATCGTAAGCATCGCTCAACACGACGGCTGGGGGCGGTGAACCTACCCTCTCTGCGCTGACGCCACAGTATTCGCATTGGAGAGATCCAGCCAGTTCTGCGTATTCCCAGCAGCGTTCCCGGTTGTCGGAATCCCTTGAGCCTTGCATATACTAGCCATGGCAGGGTTGATGCTCTGCTGCTGCTGAAGCTGCTGCGGAGCCTCCACAAGCGTCATGGCAAGCCCGACTTCGACGTGCCAATCCATGTGACAGTGCAGAAACTAAGAAAGCAGAAGAACGTTAGCTATCGTTGCCAAAATTGTTGTGACCAGGGTTTGTGTTGCGTCGTGCACATCCGCGTTTCAGAGGTGGAATCGTGCGGGAATGCGAAAGGTGTCAAAGCTCACCCATACGCCAGGATTGTCCGCCGTGAAGCGGATGACGGTATACCCATTTGGCGCGATCAGCCACGTATCCCTCCGCATGGGCACGGCTGGCATTGTTGCTGTGTTGCCTGTGTATCCAAGCGCATTCGCTGAACCATTGTGCCCGCTCTTGTTCGGCTGATCTGGGTGCTTGAGGTGCGGCGGAGGATTGTAAACGCCAGGCTGACGTGCTACTAGCTGGACATCGTGACCTAGCGAAAGAGTCAACGTCTGACGTATCGGACCAAAAATCAAGGGTTTCATACCGTGAATGTGAAATGGATGACTACCGGCGTCGTAGTTGTTGATCACGACCTCTACCACATCTCCTTGCTTCACAACAAAGGCGTTGCTATTGACTCCATAGATTGCAGGGTTCTGCACGAGGCCGGCTGGTGCAGAGAAAACAGTGAAAAGTAACGGCACTTTTTGTGGAACATAGGTGACGTTGTTAAAGCCGGCACTATTGCACTAGTTGGCTCATATCCAAGGGTATCTTCCAGTCTTACTTACCGATTCTGGCCGTCTCTAAGGAAGAAGTCTGCATTGAGAACGATCTGTGCGTTCGGGGCACCAGACAGCAGCGCCATACCATCATAAGGTACAAGTGTGAAGTCATCGATCACATTGAAAGCAGATATGACTGGCATTTCGGCTCGGGGTGCCGTTTTACTGTAGACGAGGTTGCCAGTGACGTTTTCTTTCAGGTATCCCGGTACACGATCGTACTTCGTTGTATCCATGCTGCCTAAGAAAGCGTAGTTCTGAGATGCAGTAGGTTTTGTTTTGAGGAGGACCCCATAACGCTGACCGTTCGCGATATACAGTGAATCAACTGTCTTGGGCTTGGTGTAGACTCCATCGATCTCAATGATTGTCAACTGATGTTGGTCAAAGTGTAGATAAAACTGTGAGAATGCAGCCATGTTGACAGTCCTCAAGAAGTACGTCTTCCCCGGCTGAACATTCAGGGAGATGCTTTGAGCATCATTTAGTAGAGCCGAGTAAGGGATAGGTTCGGCGCCAGTGGGGTTCTGAGTTGGATCCGCATATCTTGCAAGCAGGCCGGGCATCTAGCACAATCAGCATGCAAAACTGTGACGTCTGTGCCAACAGTTTTTTATTGCGACCCACCTGATCGTGGTACCAATCACTCATGCTAAGGACCAGTTCCGTGTCGTACTGACCGCTGTAAGGATTTTGAGGATCGGAAACTATGAATGGCGCCCTCAGACCGTCAGGATACTGGCCTGCGGCGTGCGAATGGTACCAGTATGTCCCTGGTTGCTCAACCTAGAGTTGGAAAGGTTAGGATCTACTTGCAAAATGGAGGGTCCAAGAAGTTTACAGTGAATGAGTATTGGAAACTCGACCCTGGTGGAATGGGACACTGGACAACGCCTGGAGGACCGTCATAGCCACTAGTTCCATGCCTGCTGAATGTCAGTCCTTCCTGCTCCGTGTATAAGAGCGTAGGTAAAGGTGGCCTGTACTGTTTCAGTCCGTGAAAATGCAGCCCTGTAGACTCATTGCCAAGCTTGTTGTTAACATAGACAACGACTTGGTCGCCTACGGCGCAGCTGATGGTGGGCAACGGCCAATTGCCGTTGACGCCGATCACAGGTCGAGCCAGTTGGCCGTCGGGATTCGCAGTAACCCAGGTAAAGTCGAAGGTGTAGGTCACGGTGCTCGTGAGGGCATGTTGGAGGAATGGAAGGAGCACAAAAGCTGTGGTGGAAAACTTCATGATGGGTCAACGTCTGCGTACGATTGAGCGATGTGAGAAGCATTGACTCTCTTGTCGTTAACTCGTATCTGGGGGGCTGTGGAGGCGCGTATATAACATGCCTTGGAAGGATCAAAGTGTGTTGCACGGTCATTCAGGCTATCCGTTGCGCCTTACCGGAGAAAGCCTCATGAGATCGTAGCATGTCATCGAGCATTCGATATTTATTGGAATTTCCGTTGCCACGGTCCGAACTTGGGATTATTGCAGGTCTGGGTCGAGGTCATGACGGCGGAGGCAGAGTCCAGAACGTTTGCATTCTTTCACCATTTGATTCAATAGTCCTAGTATCGGCACGGCGTGGGAGATCTCGGGATTGATGCAATACACGACGGGGTCCAGCGTCCCAGCACCGTATCTTTTGTGACTGCGGGCAAAACGCTCTGAGCTCGACGATGTCGCAGGGCGGCCGTGACTCGCTGCAAGGAGTATGGGTGGCTGCCGGACGCGTTGGTGACTGCAGTGGTAGTGCATGTTCTGGCACTGCCTGGAGCAGGACTAGAGACGGTCGATCCCCACCGATCGGCGCGTTGGAGTCGACAGCAGTGGGCGCCTATTCGCATCTCACAGAGCATTGGCTCGAGAGCTACGGAGAGAAGCGAGAGCTACGGAGACAAGGCGACAGAGGACAAATCGGAGGCCGGGAGAAACGCGCTCAGCCGGAGGAGCCTCGAAGGCAGGCCTGCAGGAAGGCAAGGACAGCGGCTTCGCGCGAGATGCAGCTCATGGAGCTAGCATACGGCGAGAGATCTGGCTACTTTAGGCCGCTTTTCGTTGTAGAGGCCGCGCACGCGGTGGCATGGTCTGTCTATAACCGGGCACGGAAGCAGATCATCGCCTGATCGGACAGGGGTCTGACGGTATCGTTAAGGGTTTCGACGAGCAGCGGTACCGTGTTGACGACACGTTTTGGGCGTCGATGCGCGACTCCACGAGCACATCGGAGACGACCGTTGGGACAAGAAGAAGGGAAGGGACGCCCGATTATCGTACCTTGGATGGGGACTGCGCCAAGCGGGTGCCAAGCGGGTGCTAAGCGAGTGCCAAGCGGGTGCCGAACCGGCGCCAGGCCTGTCTAAGAGAAGACCTTGGTTTTAACTTAGAACGGGACAAAAGTAGTTTAATGCTAGGTTTTAACCTTATTATATTAAGCAAAATTAATAACGTGTTTTACAAGCGAGTCGCCTACCCTAAGCGAGTCGCCTACCCTACTAAGCTACGCGCCTTTACGTGTAGATAACTTAATACTATAATAAGCTATAGTATTATTTGCAATTATTTTAGACTATTTAAAATCTTTACTATCTTCTACATCTATAGTTCTTACCTAGTAGGTACGAGAGTTATATCTAGTCTTACCGTAACGCCCGTAGTACCTCTCTACGCGAGCCCTCTTTATAGGCCTTTTACCCTCCTTCTACTTAATAGCCCTATTAGGAGCAATTAAATCAAGTATATTACCTACTATTAACGTCTTCTTACTCCGAATATACTTCCTCTTACGGCTTTTACGCTATATTACTACCTTAGCTACCTATTAGTACTTAGCTATTTTTTTACGGATTAATACTACTTTGTACGCTATTATAAGATAACTCTTTGTAAGCTAATTAACTACTTTAATAATAGAAGTAGGTAAAAAGCTCTTATATCTTCGAACCTAATTGCAAATAAACGTTAATTATACCTCTATCTTACGGGTATTACTTAGTGTTTTAGCTTCCTATAGAGTATCCTCTAGTATAGGAGGTATAGGCGTACGAAGCTTTACGTTAAGCTTCGATAATATAGCCTCCGGGTTGTGTAGGACTAGCCTAGCGCCTCTAAAGCTTACGTAGATGTTCTTCTTCCTAAACACCTTATTAAAAGCTACTTTAAAGGCTAGTAAGAAGGTTTCTTTCTTGATTAGGTTAGTGTTAAAGCGTACTAAGCCTAAGATTTCATCTCTATACGCCCGTTTTAACGGCGAGAAGTAGCCTACATTAAGCGGCTATAGTAGGTACGATAAATAAAGAGGTATATAGAGAAGGATAATGTTCTCCTCTTTATAGATCTTATAGAATACGTACGTATTATAGCTCTCGTAGCTATTAACAATTAGTAGCCGGCGCGCGCCTACTATACGCGCCTTTATATGCTTATTAAAGTACTTTAACCACGTAATAGTAAACTCGTTTAACGTCTAGCCGTTAGGACTAACCTTAAAAACCTAGTTATAGGGTAATATACCCTCTTTATACTAGGAGTCGATTAGAACCTTATCTACGAAGATAATAAATAGTAGGATTACCTATCCTATAGCGTTAATGCCCTAAATTACTATAATCTACTCGCAATTACCTAGTTAAACTCTTTTCCGTTTGCTAGTACGTCTCTCTAAGCCTATAATAACTAGCTAGGATAAGACTACGCCTATTATAAAGCTAGTTTCATTAAAGTTATATATATCCTTATTCTAGATACCGTACTTCTCCTTAAAAGACTGTATAAGCGTAAACTACGGGCTAATAACCTTTAAATCTTTAGTAAAGGCTTACTAGTAATTGTACGTACGGGTCTATTAAGTTTTAAGCTTAGGCGTACGCTTAATAAAGTTAGTTGCCTAGTTTTTACCTATTAGCTTTCCGCTACGCTTACTTAGTAGATTATTAGCTATATCTCCTACTATACCCCTTATAGGCGTAAACCCTCTTAAATCTAGCTTAAGTATATATCTAACAACTACTTCCTCCTCTAGCTTAGATAGCTTCTTTAAGTTAGGCTTATAATTGCGTCGAGATAGGATTCCGGCGCGTTAGTCTCCGAGAGTCTTTTAAGGAACGTTAAAAGCTACTATAGCGCTTTACTAGCTTAGAGTCGCATCGTTTTTAACTTCCTAGATAGTAAGCTATAGTATTTCTTTAGTGTACATCTATTACACGTTACGTTATCGAGGCATTATAGTTAAAAGTAGATAGTTGTAGCATTCTAGTAGGGTAGATAACTCGTTTAGAGTAGACGGCTCGCTTGTAAAACACATTATTAACGTAATCCGCGGGGAAGTAAACTAGGTAGGGAAGTAAACCACTAAACTGTAACCTCTCTAGCTTTAGTTGCTTTTTACGCACCGTAATAACTATATAGTTAGAATCTAAGTCGCTAGATATATTATCTAGCACTTTATCTTCCTTTTTCTCGAGCGCTTCTTTAACTAGACGCTTACGTAGTTGTCCGCGCGGCTTTTTACTTAATAAACTTGCTTCCGCTTCTTTTACTATCTCGTGTACTTCTTCGGTACTAAACATAAACCTTCCCTTTAACGCGATCTACTTTCCCTTCTTTCGAGCCTTCCGTATATTAAGAAGCTTCTCTTATTCTTTTACCTACTTACGTAAAGTAATGTTCTCGCTATACTTTAATTCCGCGAAGCGAGTTATCCGTTTAGTATATTACTATACTAAAAAAAGAACCTCTTTTGTACTTTTAAGCGTTAAGTTAAGTAGTACATTTACTTCGCGTAGTTTAGTACCGTCTAGAAGAGAGCTATCTAGTAAGGAAGGATCTAAGTCGGCTTGTTCTAGAGGTATATAAGGTGGTAAATCCGTTGTAACTAACCTTAAAGGTAGTTTATCTAGTACTTGTTAGGCGTAGTAAGAACAGAGACACGACGTCTACTCGTTTAGATGTAGGTGCGGGACATTATTGTCACGTAATACATCTAGTTAAATGCTAAGCTACGACTAGTATGTAGTCGTAGTAGACGTAACAACTACTACAACTAACGATCACTTAGTACAAACTAGCTAAGTATATAGCACGCGATAATAGACTACTATATAGACCGTTATCGGTTAATTTAATATTTACTCTCGAGTCTAATTAACTTGATTGGTAACAAACCTATGCCTCGTGTTAACACCCCCCTAAATATCTTTAGAAAGCCCTAAGAAGGTGTAAGCCTCCCCGGTAGTACTAAGCCTATGTTAGAGTGCTCTTAAGTCCTATGCTAAAATCTATAGGGTCCTTAACTCATCCCCCTTTAGGCTAGAGGTCTTTGTCTAGGGCTCCTACCTAGATTATTATAGTACTATTATAGGACTTAAAGGTATAAGGTCTACGCCTTTCTATCTACTAAGGATACTATTAGTAGCGATAGCCTTAGCCCTTACGCGGATATACATCTCGGTCTATTTAACGCGTAATATGTAGCCTAAATTAACTTGTAGGGCTACGTTAGTATCTAAAGCTAGCGTACGCTTTAGCGGCGTAAACACGCTAACATTAAGCGGCTAGAGTAGATATAAGTAATAAGGTAGTAGAACTAGCAAGTTAATCGCATTTTTTATGTAGAAAGCAATTACATTTGTAGTAATATAGCTACTATAACTATCTATAGCTAATAGCCGCCGCGCTATAGGGTTATTAGGCTATGTTAAAGGCTTAAAAATAGAGGTTAGCTACTTATAACCGTAGCTATTAGACGTCTAGCCGCTACTACTAGTTAAGAACCTCTAGTTCTAAGGCGTATGTATAGGTATCTACGCGGTATTAGTATGTTTTGCCTTAAAGATAATTAAGGGAGCTATAGTAACCCTAGTAGCACTTATACACTTAATCGCTATTATCTACTCTTACCGGCTTCTAACCCGCTTCTAGCTAGATGTCTCGCGTATATTAACTAGAGCTCTTAACAACTAACTTGCTTTTACTATAAAACCTAACTTATCTATGTTATAAACGCGCTCTAGAGGGTACTAGTATTGTAGAAAAAGCTCTATTACCGCGTTAAACTACCTTTTTACGCCTTTATAACTTGTCGTATTAAACCGCGTACTCTTAATCTAACGAGTCTAGATACCTTTAATCTTAGGATGTTAAATCTTAAAGCGGTCGAGCTATCTTTTACCGATTAGTTAAAGAGAGGGTAGTAGCTTCTTTAATAGCTATACGCGTCTACGTTAGACTCTTTTAGCTATTTATACAACTAACGTAGGTAAAGTAGGGAACCTAGTACGTGTAAAACGTGTAATCTATCGTACTAGTATCTTTTCTTCCGTGCTTAAAAGGATTTAACTCGGTTTATGTGCTATAGCGCGCGAGGTTTATCTAGCTATATAACTACGTAGGGTTAGGTAAAGGATATTACATGTACTAGTAGCGTGCTAAATAGATGTATGTTCCTTTCTCTCTAGGGCGTAAATAGCACTCTAGATATTAGCTTTAGTATAGACTAGTTTATTAGGTATAGAAGTATTTATTATAGGTAGTAGTAACGTTAAAAAGTAGAAAAGTCACGTTTTAATGGTTTGCTTCCCTACCTAGTTTACTTCCCCGTAGATTACGTTAATAATAACGGGAGAGTATTTTTAATTTACTAGGGTACTTGCTATAATTGCTATATTACCTATTAATAGCTAGGTACATTGCTTAATTGTAATAGAGGCTATAATGTTGTGGATCTAGTAGTAGTAGAGAATTGTAGAATATGGAAAATAATATAGATCGCGTTTATAGACGTGTTAAGGTCGCGTCGTCGCTAGGTTTAAGGGCTAAAGACGCGTTTTTACGGGGAAAACGCGTCTTCGGCCTTTAAACCTAGCGGCGAATACTCCCCCAAACCAAGATAGTAAGAAACTTCAATCCACTGACTGTACAACTATATACGGCCGTACGAATGCGCTTTTCTACGGACGGCCCCCTCTAGTTAGCGTGTACGGACGGACTGTGGTCTTGGCAGGCCGGGACAATCGTACAACCGTACTACGGCCTCTTGACCACACTGTCGGGGATCATGCTTAGAACAAGCGGCAAGCCTAAGGTAAACGTATTTGCTCACTGCATGCCAAGGCCGATAGGCGAAGGGCAGAACGCCTTCTTGGCCAGCAGCATGGCGCGGGTATGTCACAGCCAGCTCCATCGGGCTCATCTCCCCCTCAGGACGACCGTTGGCGGATTGTGGCTGATTCTGGGGCCTGCGAGCCTCGATTCTACTCTCGTGATGCGCTGCTGACCCAGGCACCTGGAGCGCAACACGAAAGGCCGGCAAGCCAATCCGTGTATCGGGGCCCGGCTCCTATTGTTCTCGCGTCATGTTTTGTGAGCGGGCCCCGACGATTTGCGTTGCATCTAGGTTCGCTCGATCTATACGTGCGGTGCAGTCCCCTCCTCCAAGATGGGAGGAAGTGGATAAGAAGGCTGAGCTCGATCGGGCGAATTTCCTACCATGCTTGTAGCTGGATCAACTCCACAACAATGTTACGTACGGATGTAAGTTACGCACTGTTGGTGATCATCCGCGAGACGACATGTGCCGATCTAGCCCCCCCCTTAGTTTGGAGTCCGTCGAGCGAAGCGTCCGCGGTTCACGATCGGTATGGCCAACCCCACACATTCACAGACAGTGACAGCCAGAGCATGGGGAAATGCTCTCGCCATGTTTAGAGCATTTTTAGGGCATTTGAACAGCATCATGTGCTTATGACTTCGCCGCAAGTCGAACAACGGCGAGCATGGCGCTGCCTGAATCCAAGATGAGGGCGTTCCTACTAGAGAATGCGGCGGTCTGGAAGAGCAAGAGTTGGAAGGGAGATTTCATAGTCTCGCACAACTCCGGACCGCCACGTGAGCAGCTCCTCGTGCTCCAACTTCCTCCACCTCGCACCAGCTCCCGACTTGACCTGAAGGCGCACAGGGCTGAGAGGCGCCAGCCGCGTGCTTCCCAAAGACTGGGGAACGGATCGCTGTTTTTCAGGCCATCGCTAGGGGCGCTGATTGGCGTCGTACGTTTCTCGCCCATGGCTACGCCAGTCCAGTTAGGTCTGGTTGCTGGATGGCTCTACTTGCTAGATCTAGGCGCAGGCCCTGTATGCCAAGAGCGGAGCTGCCTTTCTGGTAGTGTTTTCTCGTCTCTGCGACTGCCTCATTGGACCCGCGCATGCTGGTGCGGCGTGGATTCTTTGTGCTACTTTCTAGACAGATCTTTCACTTGGCACTCCATGCCGTGACTGGGATCGATGACAGGAAACCAGTTCTCCGCCAAGTAACGCTCCCATACAAGATCTCCCCTAGCCCCTCCGGTCTCATGGGTACGTCTTAAGATACAGCAAAAAATCAGCCCATATTTGTACCGAGATGACACCTTCCGCGAACAACAACGTTGCGAATGACTACTTCCAAGTCCACGGCTCCACCTGGGTACGTTGCATTTCCCGTGGTCCAGACTACCTGGTCGCTGACAGCTCGCAGAATGGTTGGTATGCTTCCCATACAACAACTCCCATGAGTGTCCCTGGGACCCCTATCTCGCCTTCCTCGACGGAGGAGTTCGACGAGGCTGTGGACGCTTCGCCATGGTCTGTGGGAATCCCGATCTCGCCGTACGAGCAAGCACTGCGTGTCCACAGCGGGACATATGGCACTCTTCCCAGCTCGGTTGAGAGTTCTTTCTGTCCCCAACCAGGAGTGTACGTTGCAACAGATCTGTGGTCTTCGCCGGAGTCGTCCTGTGCACTTAACACCTACGACTTTACACTCTCGGCGCTCCAACGAAGCCAGCTTGAAGACGAGTGGAACCCGGCTCATTGCCAGCCTCGTCAGTTCGCGTCAAGAGTCACGCAAGCACCAATAGCAATCAAGCTGCAGGAGCCGCCGCAGAACCATGTACCAAGCCAACTCCAAATACCGGAGAAGCCGAATTTCATGAAGCACCGGAAGGCAGCCTCGACTAGCACCATCAGTACTCCCCCGACCAGCACATCATCAGAGTCCGACCGGCCTGCATGCCGCCGCAGCAAGCTGTCGCACAACTTGGTCGAGCGACGCTACCGTGAAGGCGTGAATCAGCGTATCGCAGAGCTCGCCGAGCACCTCTCTCGAGCCTACCCAAATGGTGAGTACCCCCAACCCCAACTGCAGCCCAACGGCTCTAACCCATCTGCACAGCATTACCAAAAGCCACCAAGTCCACCGTCCTGACGTGTGTCAAAGACCGCATCTCGCAGCTCGAGAACCGCAACGCCCAGCTTGAGCACGAGGTGGCGCTTATGCGGCGGCGCCTCGAAATGGTCGGTCACTCAGCCGCTCCCATGGTGCAGAGCGATCGGGATTGGGCAGCAATGTCGGGCTGGTAATCGACGACGCTTGTCGAGGACCGGCTCCTCCTAACGAATCTAATGAGTGCTTGTTAGTCTTCTGCGCATGTACCACGCGCGTGTCACAGTAGCGAGTTGCTTCGCAACGCTGTCGATTGACCATCTCTGGGCTCGGTGATGTATGGAATCGGCGATGATTGGGATCTGGGATTTGGGGTTGGATTGCGAGGAAAATGGTAGTAGGGCCCTGCCTTGTACAGTGCAGCGAATATACCAACTGGCGGCCTGGCGTTGGTCGGAGTGGGAGGGCTCTCTAATCCCTCTTGTCTTTCGTCTGTGGCAGCAGCAACTGTTCCTTTCACACGGACTTTACTCCAGTATCATCCATCGTAACCAGCTGTGGACGTTCTTATTGCGCATCAAGCATACATCATCAAGGTGTTCATACCACCTCCTCACAACTGTTCAGCGTCTTCTACGTAGCTCACACAACAGCGGTAATCTCAGCGCTAATATGGCCGAATCTACACGGTGCCCATGCAAGCTCTTAGTTCCATCGGTGTCCCCATGAACAGCACGATGAGCCCACCGCGATCGACCAGAACTACCACCCGATGAACCAGTTCGACGAACCGCAACCACGCGATGGGTTCATGGGTGTGAGCAATCAGAAGGCAACAACCGCCGACTGATACCATTTTACCTAATAAACGTTAGAGCTTACTTGCTGTGCCGTGAGCTGCCGTTGAGTCTTGGCTGCACGCCACGTCTGGAAGAGGAGCTGACATAGGAGGATAATCCGACTCTGCGGCGCTTCCGGTGGCTATCTACATGCCTATCTAGGTACAGCGCAACACGCGAGCGGGCGAACAAGCGGAGAGAAAACAATTTAACGCTGGGGCCAACTATACTCAGCGCACGCGATCGTTGATTGGTGCAGCTCTGATATCCCTCTTGTTTTGTGTGCCCTTGGGCACCGAGTTCGTGCAGTCGATCAGGTTGCTCGTCCCACCCGGTACACCCAATGAAGAGAGCCTCAACATGCTGCAGGGAGGTTAGTAGAAGATCATAGCAGATCGACGTATATGCAGCAAAGGGGTGAGGGGAACTCACGCATCAGCGAACTTGCCATTCCACTTCCCTGCATTGTTTACAAAGCTTTTGAACTCCGGTCCTACAGACGGGTCCTGGGCAAGGTTGGTGTCGGAGGGGAAGACAAAAATACCGGCAGGGGGGTTGAGGGTCTCCCCATAGTACTTCACATCCCACAAGCCTGGTGTGCTGTCCTGGGATTGGCCAGACGTCGCTTGATCGACAAAGAATTGCTTTGAAGTGGAGTGCGCCCCGAGCAAGGCGGCCAGATCAACGGCTCTGTGATCCAAGATATGAGGGTTGTTGATGAATCGTGGGGCAGAATGCTGTGCTTACGAGAAACCCTTGTCCTGGAAGAGCTGGAAAAGAGAGGCACCCGAGGCGTGAATATCAGGCAACCGCCCATCTGGAGCTCCTTTGGTAGAGTCGATCCGTCCCACATAGGTTTGCACGCGGGGGCCGCCAGGGCAAGTGACAATAGCAACAGAACCAGCGAATTGGATGACATCAGCGACGCTGACTTTGTTGCCACCTGTGTTTCACTTTTGCTGGACCGCAAGAAGCTTCCCAGCGATGTCGGCAAGACCTTTGTTCTCCGCCCGGTTGAGCTCATCGGGTGTTCCGTCAGCACGCTTTGACAGAATCAGGGAACCATCGCAGCCGCCGGTGCTCCCCTGGGTTTTGTCCCAAGACCCACAATCGTGAAAGGCGGCACGAATCGCAGCACGAGCGTCATCGTTGCATTGACCATTGGTAGGATCAAGGAACATCTTAGTTAGGTCTCCAGCGATTGAATTCCAAACCGTAGGGCAGGTCGTGCTACCGCTCCTCTTAGCAAAAGCGGGTACGGCCCGCTCGAAAGCAGTGATGGCATTGTTGCTGTATGCTTTCAGATCGAAGGCGTTGGTCATCGATGAAAGCGTCGAGACGACGAGCAATGATGAAGGAATGTGCATGGTGGGAGTAGTGAGCAAATGATTGTTTGAAGGGTAGGTAGAGCCACTGAGCTGGGCGACGAGAGATGTGCTTTCTCTTCACTACCGGAGCATGTCTCTACTTGTACTCATGAAGCCCTCTGCTTTGACAAATTGTACAAACCGAGGCAGCAAAACAAATGCACTATGCGAATGTACTATGCGAATACCGTGCGAAAACAAGAACTTGACGCTGGTATGATCAGCCCAGATCAGAGCATGGCTTTTAGGATTGAAACAGCTTTACGAGTCGTAGCCATAGATCCACTGCATCGAGGCATCGTGGATGCATCACTTGCGCGCGCCACGACGACAGCAACGCTGCTGGACGGCAACAGCCGCAATTTCCTCGGTTCTAAGAGTAAGAACACGAGCCTCATAGTAAGCAGACGGTCTAGAGCTATGTTCTACGCGACCATGACGGCACGTCGGAAACAGCGCCCGAGTGTTAGCTCGTAGAAGCAGGATGCAACTCGATTGACCTTGGTGTAACTTTGGAAGACATTGCGACGCAAAGCGGTACTGATTGCCTGGCTGTTCACTGCAGTGACATTCCGGAGAGAAAGACACGCGATATCAGAGCGCGAGTTGCGGCTGGAAGCGTAGCGCAAGACCAGTCTTGGATTTGTGGCTTTTACGACCGAGTCTGTCCGATCTCTCGGCTCGAGCCTCTCAGCTTAGAGCATTTTTGAAAGTCAAGAGACGAACTGGCCGGGGGACTAGACCAGTAAATATCGAGAATATGAACTAGAACATGGTGAGAGACTGGGTCCTTGTCTGAGGCTCGGTGCCCACAATGGCACCATGTCCATTCTTTGACATCCTAGACGTGCGTTCCCAGGCTCTTGCGCCCTCCGACTCGTTCGAGTTGTGTTGAAAGATGAGAACACGTCTGAAAGGAATATGAGCTAGTTGCCAAAGAAGAAGCTCACCATGCTCTGCGCGGTGTCACCGGCTGGACCTCTCGCTCGAATCACGGCAAGCAAAAAGCCCAGAAGGCTTGTCACCCCACCAAGAATTGCCAGAAGGCTTGACGCCTCACCAACGAACCCAATGGAGCGACACTGGTAGTGATCATGACGGGGAGCCTGGTCAGCGATGGCAACTCACAACTTGGCTGCAGCAGCGCTAGAAGGCTTGTCCCCGTCTCAAGAGATGCATCGAGAAACGCTGTCGCTCCGCCAAGGTTATGGCTGTCAACCAACTCGGTCGTGTGGGCCCTGTTCAGTGATGGTCGACTGGATGCAAGGAACAGCTGAGGAGCTGCAGTTAAAACAAGGTAGTGCTGCTTGTTAGTAATCCCGTTGTCTATTCAAAGTTAAATCCCCTTTGCGTTGAACAGCGGCAGGTGGCAGGTGGGAGAATTCGCGATGCCCGACACAGCAACAGACAGCCCGGTTAAGGTTACCGAGGATTCTACGTTTGTGCCCGCTCGCCTCACTCCCCGCGTGTTGCTTCCGAGGACGACATCGACGCTCTGGGTCTTCGCTTCTTCCTGAACTTGCGCCTCAGCTAGTCGTCTCCGTAGCAAGGCAATACGCCGCGACCACGTGGAACATGCACACTCGTTCCACCTATCACTGCTTTCGCTCATCTGCCAAGTCCGCTAGCAGCGAAAACGCTTCCGGCCGGACGAACAGGGCGATCCAAAATAGCGTCGATCCTAGACAGGTGACGCTGCATTGCCGCTTGAGCTGTGCGGAAATGTCGAGTCCACTCAGCCCCTTGTGCCGTGTCTTTCCTTACCGAGTCACATGACTGCTCGGCCTGAATTGGGGCTCTTCCACGGACCAGATGGCTTGGATGCAGCTGGGCGGCATGGCGGGACCTGCGTGAGACAGTGGAACCAGCTGAATGTCATCGACCAAGTACTGAAGCCTTTTCGTATTGAGTCTCCAAGATGGCGAGGCTCTTCATATATCATTGGGTCCCTTTCGTACGCCGAGACGACACTGCTCGACTCTGCACTACATACACACGATGCCTTCATCAATAGCATCCTACTTTACTCAAGCGCTCGGTCTTCTGTCCCTTGCATCGGCCCTTGCTATTCCTGTTCCTGTGAATGATGGCTCTCCAATAAGGGTTCTCATCGGTGATCTGAAAACAAAGATTACTAGTCCTATCGGCCAAAGCATCGCAAATCAACTGCTCGGACTTGAAACCGCACAAAGTAGCGTTGTCGGCACACCCCCATCCAATGGGCAGAGCCTTGGTGCTTGCGAGAAATCTACAGACCCATGTTGCATCTACTACTCGCTCTCCAAAGATCTGAGCTCAGACTTTACGGGCCCTACAGGCAGATGCAATGACCTCGCCCGAGCTGCGATTCGACTTGGGTTCCACGATGCGGGGGCATGGTTGCAAAGTCTCGCGGCGTCTGGCCAGGATTTTGGAGGCGCCGATGGGTCTCTGGTCTTATTCGGAGAGATTTCACGAGGCGAGAACCGAGGTTTAGAAGGCATTGTTGCGGCCGCGAAAAAGTACCAGAACAAGTACGGCGTCGGCATGGCGGACTTGGTCCAATACATGGCGACGCACGCCGTTGTAAGCTGTCCATTGGGCCCACGGGTTCGCACTTATGTTGGTCGAAAGGTACTGGTCTTGTTACGTCTTTTCCCTGTGACAAATTTCTAATGTTGATTTTTCCAGGATGCAACTCAAGCAGCGCCTAACGGTCTCCTGCCACCGGTTACTGGCGACCCAGATAGTCTGATTGCTCTCTTCGCGGACAAAACGATACCAGCACATGACTTGGCCGCTCTGCTTGGTGCTCATGTAAGAGCTCGCTGTGCTCAACTCCATGTGGAACAAACGTCGCTAACTAACGCAGTCGACATCAAAGCAGTTCCACGTCGATAGTAGCCAGTCTGGAGCACCTCAGGATTCAACGCCAGGCGTCTGGGATGTGTCGTTCTACAACGAGACGATACAGAACCCAGCGCCGAAGGGCGTCTTCCGGTTTGCATCTGATCTAGTCCTCGCCAAAGATCCAAGAGTGTCTACGGAGTGGAACTCGTTCATCAATGACCAAAAGCACTGGAACGAAGTGAGCCAGCTCTACCTGAACAAGAACGATTCGAGTACATAAGCTGATTGCAGTTTCAGGATTATGCAACGGCATATGTGCGTCTAAGTCTTCTGGGCGTGAACAACATTAACATTCTTACCGAGTGCTCGGCCACTCTGCCGGTCGCTCGGCCAACCTTTCCCGGATCTTCAGAAGGTGGCTTCGATGGCTGAGCGTGGAGAGGATTTCTGAAATCACCTGTTCTGTAACGTAAGCGACGGTGTGGTGCAACAGACGGTGTGATGCAACAAAACTTTGAACAAGCCCGAAACTCTTCAACTTCTTGCGCAATGGACCACAACACTCGCATGACAAAAGCGATAACTGATCTGCAGTCGCAACAGCCTCCTAAATATGCTGCGACTGCTAGAAAATGGAAAGTGGATAGGACGACGCTGTGGCGACGATACAAAGGCGAAACTGGCACAATCCAAGAAGCTAACTCCTACGCCCGCCAGGAGCTCACAAAAGTGCAAGAAGAGGTGCTTGTTGGGCATGTGAACAAGCTTACGGACCGCGGCCTTCCTCCAACACCGCAAGTGCTCAAGAATATTGCAGAGGAGATCGCGAAGACAACGCTTGGTGTGCACTGGGCTAGCCGCTTCTGCCAGCGATACCGCGAACGCCTCACCAGCGTGTATCTACGAAGGATAGATCACAAGCGCAAAGTTGCCGATAACTCACAGTACTTTCGCCAGTTCTTCGATATAGTTAGTCCTCTCTTAGCTGTACCGTAGCGGCGTCTGGCCTCCTTCTAAAGTGAAAAACTAACCTTTCCGCCCTAGGTCCAAGAGAAGATCGAAAAGTATAACATTACGCCGTCAAACACGTACAACTTTGACGAGAAGGGCTTCTTGCTCGGCTTGTCAAGGTCTACAAGGCGAGTTGTCGCCCGCGAAGCGCTAGAAAGCGGACGGTTACTTGGTGCAAGTCAGGATGGAGGCCGGGAGTTCATCACGCTTGTTGCTTCTATATGTGCCGACGGA
>NAJN01000453.1:0-22620 GCA_005059845.1 Cryomyces minteri
ACCGTTCTTGGTGATGGAACATACGAAGATGTGCCATCCTCAGAAGACAGTTCAGTCAGTTCGGAATCCGATGATCCGTCACTGTCGCGGAGGCTTGCGTTCGTGGCCATTCTTGATGGTAGCAAGTAATCGTCCGGCGGACAGTGGATCTCGAAAAGCCAAAACGTTGCTTTGTGTTTTCCGAAATGGAATTGGAGAGTGTGTTGAAACAATTTGATGACGGAGACGAAACCAACAGGAGTCACGAGATCGAGCGGCAGAAAGACCAGAAGGCCGTTTCACAACCGCTGCTTCTTACTTGCCTGGCAGGAATAGAACAAGTCGTGCTCCATGATAACTCAAGAAATTCCTATGCTCTGCTCCTCTTCCCGATACCCACCCAGGCCCAGCTCTGTCCTTTCGTACGCTCTCCACCACAGACTCATGTTCGCGGCCACGAGCAAATCCAGCATCTTCAACCCTTCGTCCTCAATGATCAACTTTCCCAGCTTTGCTTGCTTCCCGCCAAACCCTCCTCTAGCATGTTCTTTACCTAAAGAAAGATCGAGCTTGTCATCGTTGATGACGCCGACAGGTGTCGCCAGAGAAGCACTGAACGTCGACGACGATGACAGGTTTTCGCGCACGCGCGGCCTCGCGAAGAAGGACGAACGCTTCGACGAGCTTCCGTCGTCGATTGGGGTGGGTGGGAAGCTCAGCAAGTTGGAACCGGGGAGATTGAAACGCAGCTCGCTAACGGCGGTCGACATAGACGTTGGACTGGCTTGGTCGCCACGTTGCAGGCTGTGTTTGCACTTCTCAACTTATCAGTAGGGCATTGTATGTGTCTAGAAAGCTCGAGTACCTTTAAAGACCGCCCAGCGCCACCGGTAGAAAATTCACATCTTCCATTCCAAGGACTCAGGAATGCGTAGCCCCTGCTCCTCTTGTCCGTTGACGGCACGGACGTGGCCTGAAATTCCCGACTTCGCCGACCAATGCTTGCCGATACTCCGTCGTTTCCGCTGCTGGAACCGTTTGAACTATTTGAACTTGTCTTCCGATGTCCGTAACTGTGATCCGCAAATCTAGACCCATCCATCCATAATCGTCTCTGGAAAACATTCGCTTTCCCCGCATCAGACGGCTGTGACTCGGTAGGGAAGGCTGCAACGCTAAACTTTGAGGACGGTCTTGACTCAACAGGCACTATGAACTTGGTGTAGCCAGGGTTGTAGACGTCAATGAAAAGTGGCGCTCCTGCCCGTTTCAGTCGCTGACTCTTAGTGGATTCAGAGGAAACATCCAGCACTGGAGGGTCTCTGATCTTCGCCACATTCCATTGCGCACCGGAAGTAGGATCACGGCGGATGAGCGTAAGCGAAGTCTCCAGTAGCCTGATCAGGGCTTCACTATTGTTATCGTTGGGGGTGTCTCCAGCTTTGAAAGATTCGGCGGATCCCGGCTGTTGGTTTTGCAATGACGAAGTTGATGACGGTCGAAGCGCATGGAGGCCATCTGTGTTCCTGCGGTTGTTGCCGTGTGTTCCCATATCCTGATTGGAGACGCCACGTGGAGACCAAGCAGGTTTCGTGTGAGGGGATTGCATGGAGTGACTGTGTATCTGCACGTCGGGAGACACGTTCTCGCGGTTCGAAGAGACGATGCCAGTAGATGTACTACACAAGTGCTTTACTGGACCTGGCCCTAGAGGGTTTCGAGATACTGTCGCTGCATCGATGTTGTGACGACTTGACACGTTAAGTCTCGGGGATAGCGGTGCTATTGCTATAGGCTTCCTGATGGGCGAAGAGGATTTCTGCGGCGAGCGAGAAGACGCGCGATTGTACGGAGGAGGCCCTCCTTGACATTCTACTTGTTCGATAGAACTAGGCGGAGGAGGCAAAGGCCGACGTCGGATTGGCGAACATCTCTCTCCGCCATCGGGTTCCTGCTCCTCGATACCTTCGTGCTCAGAAACGGCCTTGTGACGGTCAAGGACCGCCTGATCGTGCGGCTGGTCGACATGCAGATAGTAAAGAGAGCTTTGTACGTCTTCTGCCGTGACCACCTTGTCACGTGGCTTCATGGGCGTCAAGAAAACATCTGTGAGGTTGTAAGTCGGAGCAACTAAGAGTCGGGACATTGCACAATACCTCTGCTGCCGGGTACCCGAGCAATGTATAGGACCAAAGATGGCTGTGCTATTTCGGTGGGATTTCGAGGATATCTTGGCGGATTGGAAGCAAGCGTAGTAAGAGACGATAGCGACCTAGCTTCTATTGGTGCTGCCATGTTCCGAGCGAATGCAGATGTAACGGTGTTGTTGAGAGAGTGCAGTAAGATGTGCTATCGCTGCAGAGGTGTCGGGGCAAGTATTGTGAGGACAGAGGGAGCACGAGGGAAGGAGCGAAGGAGAGGTAGAACAGCATGGCAACAGTCCCACGGGCGTTCTCACCATCGCATGCCTGCGTTAAGGAACTCGGAAAGACGAGGCGCTGTCTGCTTGAAGCTCGAGGTGAGATGTAGCTACGTGGCTGAGGCTGAGCAAGACCTCCGCCGTTGCCTGTTCCCTGATGGCCCTCGACGAGATACCAACGAGACGTCGCCGTGTGTCGAACAGCAGTGACGGCTCTCAGCAGTGTTTCTTGACCCAGCGGCTCATGTTCGGCGTTCTTTCGTCGTCTCGGCCACTCGCTATACCCAGGCTGCACAGCAGTTGTCGATGCCTCACGTTCAGTCGCCAGAAGCATGAAGCGTGCGGTCGGCGCGGCGGAGACAAACGACCGACGCTTGCTGGCTGGAAATCAGGGTGGGGAGTCGCGCTTGCGAGTTGCCCGCTCGCAGGTGGCGGCTGGTGCAGCGTCGCGTCCGCGTCCGCGTGCAGGTCGGCGCGTGTGTCTGGATCGTCCGGGGGAAGCCAGCCCACCGGCCCCAGCGCCTCCAGCCGTCGGCGGTCTTCGCTGACCCGCCACGCCCGCACCGCGCCGTCCCAGCTGCCGCTGACGACGACGTCGCTGAACGGCACGCCCGCCAGCGCCGTGATCCAGCGGGGCAGCGGCGCGCCCACGACGCCCGGCGACGGGCTGCGCTCCGCCGACGCCTCGTCGGGCGCGAGCGGCGCGTCACAGCCGTGGGCGGCAGGGATGGAGAACAGGGGCTTCTTCTTGTGCACGCTCCACAGCGACAGGGCACCGTTGTCGGAGCCGGTGACGAAGGTCTCGTCGTCTATCAGCACGACGGCGTCGATGCTGCCTTCCGCGTGGCCCCTGTTGTGGTCGTTGTTGCTGCCGGGTCTGCTGCTGCCGTCGCCACGGTTGGTGCGCGTGACGCTGCTGCCGCCGCCGCGGAACACCAGCTGCGACTCCTCGACCACCTTCCACAGGCGCGCGGTGCGGTCGCGCGCGCCCACGCTGACGCAGCGCTCGAGCCCCAGCGCGGCGAGCGCGACGACGGCGTCTTGGTGCCCGAACAGCGTGTCGACGTACGCCAGCTCGTCGAGCGACCAGATCTTGATCGTGCGGTCGGCCGAGGCCGAGAAGAGCTGGTTGGTGCCGCGGCGGAAGGCGAGGGAAGTCACGGCATCGCGGTGCTGGGGGAAGACCTTTAGCGGGGATAGAGTTGCGCCGGCCCAGATGATCAGTTTGCGGTCCTGGCCGCCCGTCGCGACAAACCGGCCGTCGGCGGAGGCCGCGACGCAGAGGATGGAAGAGGTGTGGTGCTGGTAAGTGGGAGAGGCCGCCTCGTTCTTGTTGCCTTTGGTGAAGATGAGCTGTTTGGGTCTACGGCGCGACTGTTGTGGTGGTGGCGGTACTGTGGTTGTGGTTGAAGCTCCGTTTGTTGGGGAGAGATCGGAGTCTGAGGCTGTAGGAGGAGTCTGGATCTCCCATTTTATGAGCGTCATGTCTTTCGACACGGTGTAGGCGTAGGGCGGGCAGGTCGCTATGCCAGTGTAGGACTGCACGTCTGCGCGGAACTGCGTGTGGGCGGCCGTGTCGAAGGAGAGGTCTGAAGCCAGCCGCCGGTACAGTCGACCCTTCGTCTCGGCGACGTCTTCCTTCAGTCTCGCTGCTATGTTGTCTCGATCCACGTCTGCTGCATCAAAGCCCGCCTCGTCCACGACCTCCCGCCGGATGTTCTCGATGTAGGATTCGGCGAGCCTCACTCGCCGCTCTGCCGCCGTCTCGTCCTCGTACTCCGACTCTGATGACTGCTCTACCCCGTCGTCTGCCCCTCTCCGCCGTCCTTCATCCTCCGACTCGCTGCCGGATATGGACTCATCATCTCGCCGCGCTCTTTCTCTTGTGCTTGCGCCGCCGTCGCTCCGTGGCCGTGCATTGGGAATGGTAGTGTTGCGTTTCTTCGGGACGGGAGTAGTAGCACTGTCACCTCTCTTTCTCTTACGCTGCGAGGCCGGAGTGGTGAAGAAGGAGGACATGGCTGGGCGTTCTGGCACCGGTTCTATCACTCGTGAGGCTTTCTTGGGCGGAATGGAAACATTTATGAAATTCTGCCGCTAGCGGGGGATCTTCGGTTCCAAGCGGGAGCTTCAGGGCGCCGAAGGCAGCTCACGACTCGCGTCTGTAACGAACGACGTGCACATCAGTCTGGGAAGAACACAGCCGACATCAACTACCTTGCAACAACACACACATCGAACGAACCCCTTCTATACACTCTTCTCTTCTCTGCTTGGAACCCACTACACATCACCCGTCATGTAAGCTTCCATCTAACCTTCATCTCGAACGAAGCTCACCCTCTTCCCAGGGAGGTCCTTCTAGGCATAACGGGGAAAGACTTCACCATCATCGCCGCCTCCAAAGCCGCCATGCGGGGCGCCACCATCCTCAAGACTTCCGACGACAAGACGCGCGAACTGAACAAGCACACGCTGATGGCCTTCAGCGGAGAAGCCGGCGACACTGGTACGTCTACGACCATCGCCGTCCCACCACCCTCATCCGTACCCACTCCTCCCATCTCCCTCACCACACCTGCTGACTCCGTCCTCCGCACAGTGCAATTTGCCGAGTACATCCAAGCGAACATCCAACTCTACTCGATGCGCAACGACACGCACCTGGGCCCACCGGCCGTGGCGTCCTTTGTGCGCGGCGAGCTGGCCAAGGCGCTGCGCTCGCGCAAGCCGTACAACGTGAACCTGCTGCTGGGTGGCTACGACCCGGTGCGAGAGCGGCCGAGCCTGTACTGGTGCGACTACCTGGCGGCGTTGGCGCCGCTGCCGTATGCCGCGCACGGCTATGCACAGTGCGTCGTTTCCCCCCTCGTCTCTGTCCCCCGTATCGTGTCTGTCAGCAGTGAGGCAAGACTGCCGTCGGGAAGAGCGGCAGGATGGCTGACAATCCCGAACCTTCTTTTTGCTACAGGTACTACTGCCTCTCCATCCTCGACAAGCATCACCACCCAGACATCTCCTTCGAGCAGGGCATGAAGATCCTGCGCATGTGCACCGACGAGCTGAAGCGCCGCCTGCCCGTCGACTTCAAGGGCATGCTGGTCAAAGTTGTGACCAAGGACGGCATCAGAGAGGAGGAATACATCGACGATCAGCCCGTCAAGGCGCCGTAGCGCGGCGCTTTGGGTGGGTCGGAGACTAGAGAGAGAGAGAGAGAGAGAGAGGGAGAGAGGGAGAGAGAGAGAGAGAGAGAGAGAGAGAGAGAGGCATAGTTGAGGCTTCGACGGGTCTTAGGCGCGGTGTATCATAAGCAATGAATGGCATAAACTCTAGCTAGGCGCAGGGAAACCAGTTGGTAGATCGGAAAGAACCTTTGTCTCGAGTCCTGCATTGTAAAAGGCAAACGCGTAAATTCCCATGCTTTCCATCTCAATCAATCTTGTGCTGAGCTCCCAATACTCCCGATGAAAAAATAGCCAGCGAAGGCCAGATCAAAGGGTATAGGTGCATGTATGTACTTGAAAAGAGCCCAGCCATCCAGCGCCAGAGCAACGCACGCTCGTCCCTTGCCTAACCGCAGCAACCGAAGCACCAGCACCTCACTCGTTACTCTTCGCAGCAAAGTGAGGCTGTTACGACACTGTCCCCTCGTCCCCCTGATATCCCATGAACGGATCGAACCAGTCGTCGCCGAAGCTCAGCCCATCCAAGCCCTGTGCAACCTTATTGAGCTCGTCATTGTGCTCGGTATCAGCGCTCGTGCTCGTGTGCACCGGACCGAGCAGCGGCGCGGGCTGGTTGGGGAAGGGAGCAAAGAGGTAATTCGTTGGCTGCTCGCGCGTCTCGCGCGGGGCGAGGCGTTGGCGCTTCTGCATGACCTGGGTGGAGGGGTTGAGGAAGTGGGAGCGCTTTTCCGGCCGGTAGATCTGGGCCTGGGACTCGTTGCCAAAGTTGAAGTCGGACGTTTTGTGCGCGTTGCGGTAGAGGGCGGTCTCGGCGTCGAGGGGCAGGATGATGTTCCATTTCTGGACGAGCCCTTTGATGATGTTCAGCGAGCCGGTGGCCCACTCGTTGCGGTCGATCAGATCCTGGAAGTCGTTGCAGGCCACGGTGAGGTACGAGGTCGAGGAGAGCGCGGGCACGTTGATGATGTGAATCGTGCAGGCCGTCAGGAGGCAGTGCACTTGGAAGGTGTAGATGCCGGCGAGGTCGTAGAGCCGGCGGTGCTGTGCGAAGATGTTGGAAATGGCGTCGGCGGATTGCCGACATACTTCACGAGGTGAGACTGGGGACTTGGTGAAAGTTGCTTTGAGGAACGGGCGGAAAAGTAGGAGGACTGCGGCGTGGTAGTACATACTGGTGGTGTGAGTGTCAGTTGCGTGCTGTTTGCTTGGGAGTCTTCTCAACACTCACTGCAGACACAGAACGTGCGGAGTACCGTCGTCGATCGTGGAGACTATCGGGGGAAGGGCCTTGTGCCATGACGTGTACTTTGCATACTCCTCTAACAATTTGTTGCCGCATAAAGCTACCTGGGGTGCAAAGAACAGCTGCAGTGTCGAGTTGACAATTTTGGACAGAGCAGCTACCTGATTAAAAGTGGTAGATCTGGCACTTGGCTTTCTCGGCCGATTGATGTCGTAGGCGAACCACTCTTCAGCGTCTTCCCCCGGATCAATTGGTGGAAGATCAACGGTGACAGCACTGGTGGGGATTTGCGGTAAGCGTCCCAGAGTGAAGCTTGTGACCCTACCATGGTTTGTCAGTACCTCACACCAGATTGGTCGCGTGCAGAACCCACTGATCGGAAATGAAGCAGCCCCAGAAGGTATGCAAACGAGCTTTCTCTTCCACGTACGCTTCGCCTGTCAGGTGGTCCGCAGGCGTTCGATCATTCCGGAGATGAAGATTGATGTTGAGCGCCATGCGAGAGCTACGGCCACTGAAGAGCCACAAGGAGCTTAGTCGTCCTCGGGTACCGTCGACATGACACATGAGATAGAGTGCTGCGGTTGTTGTGAGGCTTGACGTGTGTATATCTGCCAAGAGTCGTAACGCTTCCTCGAAGAAGTCGAGACCTGCGGAGCGACTGTCTGAGGGATCCCGACGGGCCTCAGGCCTCTGGGAGAGGAGGCATCCCGCTGCCAGTATTGCGTTGACAAGCAGCCTCGAGCAGTATTTCGTACCTCCCTTTACCATGTCGTCGCGGAAGAGTTTCTCCGGAAAACTCTGGAAGAAACAATGTTGCCACGCAAAGTATAAGCCTAGTAGATGTTCGATGAAATCTTCATCGTCTGTCACCGTCGTCCAGGGCTGACCCAATAGAGGTGTGATGATTTCGCGTGCCCGCCCGAACGTCGTCTCCGGAGCTGTAGATGGGGTCCCGGTACCCTTCACCATACCAAACGTCTTATCTCGCCCAGAGTATTCAGCCTCTATTCCAGGTGTGACGTCGGCTTCAGCGCTGGGCAGTGGTTGGAGAAGCGATTTGGTCTTGGCGGCAGTGAGTATGGAAGACACGTCTTCTCCATTTCGGATGCGTTTCGTGATCTCGCTCGTCTCTTCTTCTCGACTTGCAGCGATTGTCCTCATGAGTTGTTCGTAATATTCGAGACGTAGGTTTGGTACGGGACTCTGTGAGCTTTGAGAAGGCGTATCGAAGTCTGCGCGTTTTGAGAGATCAGCTTCGGGTCCGTAGGGACTGGAACTGTGAAGGCTACTTACAGCTGCTACGACTCGACCAAGGGAACGTGCTCTCTCCTCTCACCTCGGATAGCAGCCGTCCTGCATGTACCTGTTGCGCAACGGCTGCGACATCAACACCACTGCGCAGACGCCGAAAGATCTCAGCTGCGTCATCCTCGTTCGCTGTCTGTATGGTGTACAGCAGTGATTCCAATGTGTTCTTCTCCTCTTCCAAGTGCTCCACATTGTCTCTCAGGAAGGTGAGCCGTCTCTGCTCATCAGTCATGTCATATACACAGTCGCCTTCTCTTGCGCCACATTGCGAACATGTAGGTCTTTTGCCATCACACTATGCAACTCGAAAGTGGTCAGTTACAGAAAACCCCCACCGGAGGGAGCATGTTGAGCCGGACCTTGGTCTTGCGCTTCCGACAAGGCACGCAGGCAACGATGGTGATCTTCCCTCGCTTCGCATACGTGGGCTTTCCTATTGTCCCTGGCGGACCGGGTGGATGTGGATGTGGATCGCGGTCTTGGTGAAGCGCGTGATGGCTCGGGGTGGGTAGCGGGAGTATGGGCCTATTCATGGCGGATACATAGACCCGATTCAGCTGAGGGGCCGGATCAACAAACGCAAGCAGGTGCGGTGTAGTGAAAAGCTGCCATTACACGCCGCGTGTCTTTCTAGTTGGAGAGATGGTGAAGTTGAAGGTGGGAGGGATCATGGAACGCAGACAATGGCGGGCCAAGCAAGCGAGTGAATAGCCCCGAAGTTCAGACTGAGAGATGGCATAACCTTGGGAGGCTGCGGCAGAGTTGGACGAGATTGACGGCCAATCACAGACTGACGGCAGGCGTACGTTATCTCAAACCGACTGCGGACCATGCCGTCAAGGGCCTAGACGTAGCCGCAACGTTTCTTCCGTCGAGCTTTCGGCCAAGGCGAGGTGAGCGCGACTGTTGGCAGCAGACAGAGCTCAGAGACCTCGCTCTCCCATCGCTCTCTCCCACCTGAGCGGACCCGGCTCTTGCTCCTCGGCGCTCACCCCGCGCCCCGGTAGGGCCGCTTCTGCTCGCCACTGCGCACCACCACTCGTGGCGGACCGACAGGCGCGCACATTGCACCAGCGCTGTGCCACGGCAGCAACATGCGTATGTTTGACAGACGGAGAAGATCGCACGCTGGAGTCGTCGTCGTCGTCTACTTAACCTTTCCCCAGGATACCTGACTGGATGGAAGCTCTCTCCGAGCCCTTTTGGGTGCTCGGCCGGTCCTGCCACCGCTTCTCCGCGAGCTCAACCCAGCTAAGGTACATTGCTTTTAGTAGCACACAGCGTCGCTGCACCTCACACCTCATGTACAGCTACGTGCCCAGACCTTGCTCAACGTGTGAGCAGCTACGCAAGCGGCTGTACAATCCCAGCCATGGTGAGCAGTCAGCACGAACAGTCAGCATGCAGGACGTGTGCATCCACAGGCCAGCCTACTGTACAGCCCCTCAATCTAGGCCTTTAATAGGCACCGGGTTGCTCTGTAGACGCTGCATGAGCGACTCCATCAACAACTGCAAGCACAAGTTGCCCGGCAGTCAACTGTGGTACAGCTACTGGCGGTGGTAGTGCTCGTGTGAAATGTGCTACAACTTCTGTGGGTGGCCCGAGAGCAGAAGCCGATGCTACACGAATCTCTGGCTCCACGTCACGCTCTTCGAATCGTGGAGCGGCCGAGGTAGGCCGAATCTTTGTACTCGGATATGACCTTCGTGCTGCAATGACTTGATACCTGACTGTTCAGGAGCTCTTGGCCGTCTCGCCGATGTCACATACCACTCAACATTCGACGGAGCGTCTCTCTGGCCTTATTGAGGTGTACGGACGATTCGCTGAGTCCATTAGCTCTGGCCCTAACCCTACCACACCCAATCTGTCTAGCGTCCCCCCACTAGCCACTCCCACGACCGACACATAAAACCCTTGCCGCCCTGCAACCTCTTCGCTCTCCATCAAAAAAGCAAACGATTCCAAGCCACGAGTCAGCGCCGACACTTCCTCAGCGGCCTGACTTGCCAGTCGCTTTTCCAAGCGGCGTGGATTCGGAGAGGAACATTTCGTGGGCCCTGGATATAGGAAGCTCCCTTCCCGACGGGTCGTCTTTGGTGATGGCGATGGGGAGGGGTGTCCATGAAGGGGATACATGCCTGGGCGCGTGAAGTCTGTAAGGGTTTTGGGGAGGAGTGGTACGGGGGAGGTAAGAGGGGGGCCAAGGTGCATGGTGGGAGTCTGGTGTTGTAGCTCTGACCGTACTGGTTCATGTGGATCTTTGGATATCTGGATGGAAGCAGTGGCGGATGGGGGCTTGGTGTTCGGGACTGGAGAGGAGCGCAGCGTTGACCGCGTTCTGGAGTAGATGGTCACTTCGGCCGATCTTGTAGCTACGGATCCTGCACCAGCACACCTGCTCATTCCGGTTTTTGGGCCTGCCAATCCCAGTGTACGATGAAAGTTACACGATCTTCAAGTGTAGCAGTGGTCAATCATGTCCTTTTGAACGCCCAAGCAAGATGTTCTATCCGCGCTCGATCTCCCAACGCCGCTCAACAATGTGCTCTATAACGCCGGTTCAATTCTTGTCTAATCTTACAGCAGCGTTACTCTCTATGAAGTTCAGATCCACCTTATGGCCCAGCAACTCTCTGATGTTGCTGACTCCGTACTTGATCATCGTCGGCCGCTCAAGACTCAGCCCGAACCCATACACTCTAAGATCCTTGGGCAAACCCATCGGTTCGAGCATCTCCGGCCTGAACATTCCGCTGTTGCCAATTTCCACCCACTTGCCCAGTCCCGTGTGGTAGCCGAAGATCTCCATGGAAGGCTCGGTGTACGGGTTGTAGGCCGGCTTGAAGCGTAGGTTCGTGATGCCGAGTTTTGCGAAGAAGTCCTCGAGGAAGCGCATGAGGCCTCCTAACGTGAGTCCGAAATCCGCGATCACGCCTTCGACTTGGTGGAACTCTGCTAGATGGGTTGCGTCGACAGTCTCATTGCGGAAGACGCGGTCGATGGAGAAGTATCGGGCTGGTCGTGGGTCTTCAGCGAGCCGATGTAACACCCAAGTGCTGACGGCAGTTGTGTGCGTTCGCAAGACTAGGCGGAGACACTCGTCTTCGGACCAGGGGTAGCGATAGCCTATCGAGCCGAAAGCGCCGTTTTGATGAACTTCCTTTATGTTGTTCCAGTATTGCTCGTAATCCCTGGGCTTCCTCTCTTTTTGCTGTTCAGCAGTCCCAAACAACATGTTTGCGCCCTTCTCCATCTCTTCCATTGCCGCTTCGGCTGCATCATCCGGCCGTGGTCTATCAGCTCTGGGAGGATCCGAGATGAAGAAGGTGTCTTGCATGTCACGGGCGGGGTGTTGCTGAGGCACAAAGAGAGAGTCGAAATTCCAGAACCCAGAATCGACATAGCTGGCACGTCGTCAGTGGTAGTTGTCATAGAGATTGAGCAGTAATGCTACACACCGGCTTGTAGGCATCTCGACGAAACCCTGGTTGAAGAAGATAGTCCTGAATTCCGACCGGACCTTGTTCAGAGGATGTAGCGCTCCAGCGTTTTGGGCCGCGCCCAGTGTCTTAAAGTTGTATGGCTTGAAATTCGCCGTCTTCCAGTCACCGCTTGCCAGCATGTCTGCTGTCAGATCTGTGACTTCGACCGGCATCTCCTTTGCATACTTGGATCCCTTCCGTATACTGTAACTGATAACCTTGGATGTTTTAACGAGCTGCCGCTTCATGAGCTCCTTCAGCATCTTCGCGTCCGCAAGGGATTTCGTATCTTGAATCTGCCGTAGCATCTGCGCGGTCGAGTCCTCCACATCCTCCCGCAAGGGAATCAAAGCATCGCCGTCCTTTCTTATCCACTTGTTCTTAAAAGCCGTGCCTTGTCCAATCTTAGCAGCTTCGGCCCCAACCTCTTTCTGCGACGTAACCGTTAGTGGTAGACTCCCTTGCCTAACACTCATGTTGAGCTGACTCATAGAACCCTTTGTGCAGAAGGAGGACATACTGGCAACTCTTTGATCGGCACCCTCCCACGCTTGTGTACGACATTCCAGACCTTGTACTCATGGCTCCCTTCATCGCATAGCATCTCGCCCTCGCCAGTCAACAGTATTTGTTCCGAGTCCTTGGTGTCGTATGCGACCATCGAACGCGACGCAAGTCGGTCAAGCGCGGCCTTGATCTCATTTTGCGGGATGTCTGCGAAATCTTGACTACTTTGTAGTGGCTCCTTCTCGTCCAGGGAGTCGAGGATGAGCTGCGTAATATCGCGATTCCCGTCCTTAAGCCGCACAGGCACTGCACCCTGTGTGCCTGGCATGGTGCTGAAATACCAGTGGGGTTCTACACGGACAGTGCGTCGGTAGAAGAACGTTTATATGCTCGTGAGTTGTGAATCAGAGCTTCGAGTTCCAATTGAAATTTTGCCGCGAGACGCCGCCTGCACTGTGTACAAAGCACGAAGGGTCTTGGCGTTCACGCGCTTGCCATGAAAGTCCGGGATGAACAATGGTGGGCTGCGCCTTGTAGAGCGGATCCAATCAACAAACAGGTTGATGCAATGCAAGAAAATGATACACTGCAAAGGCAAGATGATGTGTTACCAACTATACAATGATCTGTGCATCTGTTCTTATTGTTGGTTGCGAATCAATCGAGGTGTGGAGGACCATGTTCCTAAGCCATCCCCGGGTATTATGGCAATCGCGTGGCGTTGAGGCGTTCAGTGTTCAAGCACCGAAGTCTGAGTGCGGACTTCTGGAATGTACTAACGCCTCGTCCATTGTGAAGCCTACACAGTTACCTATGCCTGTATGAGGATGACAAAGTTTGTCTCCAGTGCCAGACATCCTCTTCCAGCGTGATCAATCAAGCGAAGCCCGCAAGCTACTCATAGATGACCCTCCTGAACTCCCTGCAAAGCCCACGCCGTGTCGCTCCTCAGACAGCAAAAGAAACCCAGCGACACCAACGCTACAAAGCATTCCTCACCAGGCGCAGAGATTCTTCTAAGACAATCCCAATACTCCTCCCTGCTGGGTGAATTTCATCTGGTATTCCCTTAGATCTGCCCAGTGCCTCAGTCCGCCATCTTCATCATCCGGCTGTTCGGGATTCATACTGGCTGGGCTAACCCGTTCAAGTCTCATGAGAATGTCCAAGAAAGCTGCAAGGTATTGCTCAGTTTGAAGAGCAACCTGGCCCTTGCGCGTCTTGGGGACATCGAGAAGTGTGGAGGCTATAGAGCGGATTTTCATCGTCTACGATGTGTTAGCTACTCTTCCGAATCGCAAGGGTGGAGCTTCAAGTCTCTTACAAAGCTGTCAGCGTTCGGTTCCATATTGACCTGATTAATGCTTCCAAGCACAACCAACAGATCCTTGACGATGCTTTCTCTTTCGTCAAACATCTCTCTTTCTGTCAAGTCGTAGTTGCTTGTGGCCTGCGATGGTAGCATGCCGTCCAAACCTGCTGCAGTGATGCCTGGCGAATTTGCAGCAGAGTTCGTCTGTGATTTCATCCTGTTGTGTGCCTCACACAAGTTCCAGTACTTCTCTACAATGTACGATCTGGTACTCAAATGACTAGCATAGATGTTCGCTTTTTGGATTTCGTACTGTAACCGCCTTCTCTCTTCCGGGGAGTTGTCCAATTCACTCGGATTCATCGGATTCATGAGGGCTGCCGCTGGGTCACGGCCGCCTACATATCCTCCAAACTGTTGGGGATACCAGTTGTCGTTCCGGCTCGATTGGCCGAAGGGGCCTACGCCGGGCCAGACTCTCAAGTCTTGGGGAATATCATCAAGCACTCGTTTGCAGCTGCGAAGACACTGATCGAGCACTTTCTTCTGGCGCTCCCAGTCGACGATAGCATCAATGCCCCAAGCCATTTCCATAGTAGAAAGAGGATTGTAAGAACAGAAAACACGAACGTTGAAGTTGAACCCAGTCATCACGGATACGATCCCGGGTGGTTGCTGCTCAATGTGCGTGGAATAGACACAGAAGTCGTCCACCTCCACGGGCAATGGCGGATAGGGCTCTGAACTCGTGGGAGGTGGAATGACTAGTTCGCCAAATGAAGCTCCAAGTTGCTCCATGGACCTAAATGCAGACCGTAGGTTAGCAGCATGGACAGAATTGCGTGTGAGCAATCCCGCGTACCTTGAGCTGACAAACATAGTCCAGAAAATCCGCCTTCCGATCTCTAGTGTGATGTGGTCCAATCCGCCGTCTCTTGGTCCATCGTAGTTGGATTCGTGGGGGCCCAATGCAGCCGGAAGACTTCCGAGTGGAGTGTACTTATGCTCTTTCGCCTTATGTAGACCCAGAGCCCTTATGATTGTCAGACACTCCCCGAAATATAGACGGCCTTGACGCCATCTATAGGTGTAAACACCCGTCAAGCCTAGAAAGTAGCTTGTCGCCGCATCGTATATGTTGAGATCATCGCGTTCCAAGTAACCAGCCCCACGCGCGGCAGCAGCCACTTTCTGACACCTGAGCACAAGACTCATGTGGTTCGGGAACAGGTTCTCCTTCCCTAGAGCTTTGAGATGCAATCGTGGCCGACGTGGAAATGAAGCAACAAGTGCGCCGATCATGGAGGCTAACAAAGCGAGGAATGGTCGATTATTGTAGTCCTCTCGTTGTCGGAAGGACTCGCGGAAGGACGGCTCGTGCGGAAACGGACACAGGGGGTGTATGTAGGTGAAGAAGTCTTGGATCAGAAGTTCCAGGAGGGTAGTGTCGCATATGGACTCGGCTGAGAGAGGAGGGTGTGATGAGAGCGCTGCAAGGGCTTGCGCGGCGTTGGTGGGAGAAGACGGAGAAGAAGGGCCAGAGACACCCGGAGACTCCAACCGACGCCTTTTGATGGCTTCGGCATGTCGATTAGGAGGGCCGCGCCGCCGACTCGGTCTGTCGAATGTGCAAGGTATGTCTAACGCAGCGCAAGCTCGACATGGCGGACCGCTTTCGTCGCACTGCGAAAAGAGTCAGTACCTTGATTACGTGACACAGACTAGCAAACGGTATCGAATGACGGAGTCCTGCATAGTCCCGTAATATGCAGCGACCAAGCTTACCTTGACCTTGCGTATGCTACATGAATCACACGCCTTCCGTAGCCTATTGCCTTTTTGGTTTCCGTCCTGTCCAGCTGAGCTTGGCGCTGGCGGTAGGAGAGGCTGATCGATGCGTTGCTCTACGTGATCCGCATGACTCGGCTCGGCGGGGGTGTGTTCAGGCTTTGGGTAAACGGCCTGTTGAAGTTGCTGATGGAAGTCGGGAATCTGCTGCGCCTGCTGGCTGGGGGCCAGAAGCTGAGGCGCCTGCGGACCCGCATATTGTAGTGGGTTGTAGTGTTGTTGATCGGGTTGTGGTGGAGGTGGGTAGTGCGACATTTGCGCGTTCATCGAGAGCTGCTGTTGAACTTCGGGTGAGCTAAGGTTCCTGGAGAGACGTCGGCATGGCCATGATGGATATATACTAAAGACATCTGGGAAACGGCGCGAGCCACCAATCCTCCGCAGAAAATAGCGACTGGAGTGGGCGAACAGGCGTGCAAATAAGTTCACCCATTACCAAGGTACGTACCTGCCTACTCGGACTCTTCTCCACTAATCTGCAACGATGAGGTGAGGCGCACTGCAGGAAGGCGGTCGAGGCCGGCTCTCGGTAGGAAGCACGATGTAGATGATGGCTAGGTAGCAGAAAGATGGCTGTCGACTGTCTGAGCCTGGAAGGAATGATCACGTTGCTCTGGTGCTGGAGGTCTTCGAAAGAGAGTGGAAGTCGCAGAAGGTCACGCGTTAGCGCGAACCTTACGAGGCGTACCTGGGTGAACTCTCTCGAACAACCTGAGGCAACACAAGCACTCTCACGACTCTGTCACAACAAGGGACTCACACGAAGCGGAGACGTCGCAATATTGCCGTTGTTCCGTGGCTTCAATCGCTGGGAGTACATGGGTGGATGCGAACCCTAGGCGACGAGCCGTGTCGCTCGTCCTATATAGAGGCCCTGGATTTGCACGCCCAGTCGCGGGACCAGGCGAGAACAAATTGAGATCGTGGTGCTGAGACGGCGAAGGCTTGCAGACTCGAAAACCTAGAGTAGGGTCTCTAGCGGTGGCTTAGGTGCGGTCTGCGGCGGTCCTTGAGACGACGGCAGTTACCCGAAAGCTGGAGATTGTTAGGAGTAGGTCGAGTTTTTGTCCTTACTTCCAACCATCACTAATGTGTTCTATCGAGTTGTCTTCGCGGCTATGTCTCGCAGTTCTAGTAGTCGAAAGCAATTCACCTGTTCTACTCCTTCTGCATCCTATAGTGGTTGAGGTATCTTGTAGTGCAATCATGAGATTCAGAAGACCGAATCATCCGGTGAGCTTGTCCAAAAGACTGCTGTAAAGTGTCGTGTTCGTACTGTGAGACACCTGTCTCGCCAACCAGCCTCTATGGAAGCAAAGTGTGCCAAAAACAAAAAGATGTTTGTCGGTCCTCACCAACCGTGTCCTACGACCATAAAACCATTTGACAGGAAGAGCCCATTGTTGTTACACTGTCGACATGTACTCGAACCCTCTTAAAGCGAACTCCGAAAATGCAGCAAGACGAGCTACTACAAATACTTCTTCGGAGCGTTGGCTCGACGGCGTTTGTACACAATGTAGCTGCCAGCCAGCATGATCTGGAAAGCAATAACCACAAAGATGAACTTGCCCATCTTCGGTGCCGAAGTCGACACAACTGTAGAACTGGATCAGCGCTGGAAGCAACTTTGGTCTTCTAGTCAGCAAACTTACTCTGAGACATGGTTTGCGGGAGACTGTCCATCAAGCTGGCCTTGGTGTCCTTCAGTGCATCCTGGAGGCTTGTGAGATGCTCCTTGTAGTCCCTTCCTTCAATGTCCCTTCGCACTGCTTCGACGCTTCTTTCGATGGCTTGTATTCTGCTGTCCATCTGGTTGATCTGATCATGAGAAACACTTGGGGCAGTCTTGCTCATCAGCTCCCTATGTCGGTCCTCCATCGCCTTACTGAGCTTGGTGAACTCTTCGTATATTGTGGCGACCTGGTGATTCAGACCCTGCAAGCGATTGTGCGAGTCGGCGAACTGCTCTTCTTGAGACTTGATCGACTCAGCTGGTGCGTCTTCGGGGATACTGGTAATCCCGGGCAACTCCTGCATTCTTTGGAGCGATGGTCGTTTCTCTTGCTGCTCTTGAGTTTGTGGTGGATGCTGCGATGGTGCTTTCCTGACCTCCTCGCGGGCTATTGAGTTGCTCGTCGACACCACAAATTTGTTCACCTCGAAGGAGTCTGGGATCTCTGCGCTGGCGGCAGATATGCCGAAGTAGTAGCCCAGGGGAAGCCTGATCTTGTCACTGCTGAAACATGGCTTGTCGTCTACATGGACCTCTAAGTTGTCGTGTCCGTTCTTGATCCGTACATTAGTTGGGCGCCCTAGATTGCGGTATGCATAGTCGCAGTGTCCGAAAGCTAAGCTGTCGACGTTGTGATGGTCCTTGTAACTCGTTGTCCCGTCGTTCAGAAACCCGCGTACGCTTCCACCTCTTCCTCCATATTGGTCAAGCACAAGGACCAGCCCGTCAAATTGCCTAACAGTGTACACGCTGGCTACGCCCATTTCCGCTTGTCTATCCTTCGTGAACCAGATTTGTAGATTTCCGCTGCCTCGTTCGGGTCCAGAAGCTCGAAAGTCGAGATCGGCAGTCCATTCACTCCAACCCACGCCAGTCTCAGACCATAGAGCGCCCCTTTTGCTTCCCGGATGCGGAGGTGTAAGGATGATGCGATCTGATAGTAGTTGCGGTGTGTGACCTTCACCAGAGAGCTGCCACCCTGGCACTGTGCGATGGTTTGGTGATATACTCTCTTTGTGGCCGAAGGAGAGGCTTTCTATCACGTACTGTGCTCGGGCAGTGGAGGCTGCGAGAGCGCTTAGGGCGAGCAGCCACACGCCGGAAGGTGATATGAACATATTGAAGTATGTACGATAGCGTTATGTACAGCTCGAAGTAGGGAGTTGTTCCGCGGTGGCCTCCAGCTAGATATGGCCGTTTGCGGAAGTGCCGTTTGTAGACGCAAGAGAGATGGTCGCAGGATGGGCTTAGGCCAAGTCTGGCGAATCAGAACAATACGTTGAAGAGAGATCTGGACAGGGCATGTAAGCAAACAGGCAGATGTCTGTCGGGCAATAATTCCTTACTCTGTCGTCAGCTGGGAGGGCGTCTCAGCGCTCTCACTGCAGTCACAGCCACCCACGCACAGGCGAGAGCAATGATACAGATCCGGACCTCCTTCGCAAACTCCACTGTCGACGGAGTGAGATTGACAGTGTGCTGGATTGCCAGTTGGCCTGCGTGATTAACCTTGAACGACTCCATCTGTTGTAGAAAATACGTGTTCGTCTATTATCTTCAGACAGCAACCACGAGGCCCGTGCCACGTTGGTCGGTATACGGCGGACTGTTCGCCGCGCCTCTTGGACGATGATCAGCACGACTCTTCATCTCTCCACAGCAGCTTGGAACACCTCCACCACAGACACCAACCCACACCAACCCATACCAGTACCTCCATCAGAACTCCTCCCGCCCACCAAGGTCAACATGTCGAGACCGGATCCCCAAGAGACGTGGCGAAAACTTCAGCAGACCCTCGCGAACGCCCAGCAACAGGGTAGGAAATTTGGCGGAGGCGGCAACCCAAGAAACGCACTCGGAGGTCTGGCTGGTTTGCTGTTGCTCGCAGGTGGTGCGGTAGCATTCAACAATGCTCTGTTCAACGGTCCGTCCAGTCCCTGAAGATTTAATCTCAAACGCCTTTTGCTGACGTTGGCGCTTGCAGTCGACGGTGGCCACAGAGCTATTAAGTACACTAGGATAGGGGGTGTTGGCAAGGAGATCTACAACGAAGGTCTGTATAGGGGATTGCATACAGCCTGGATGCTTTTCTGATGCGTTGCTCTTAGGAACTCACTTCAAGATCCCCTGGTTCGAAACACCAATAACCTACGACGTCCGCGCCAAACCCCGCAATGTCTCCTCCCTGACCGGTACCAAAGACCTGCAGATGGTAAACATAACATGTCGTGTCCTGAGTCGACCGCGAGTCGATGCTCTACCTCAAATCTACCGAACCTTGGGCACCGACTACGACGAACGTGTACTTCCTTCCATTGTCAACGAAGTCCTCAAGAGCGTGGTGGCACAGTTCAATGCAAGTCAGTTGATCACACAGCGTGAGAACGTTAGCAGGCTGGTCAGAGAGAATCTTGTGAGGAGGGCGGCAAGATTCAACATCATGCTGGACGATGTGTCGTTGACCGTACGTCTCAACTCTGTTCGTGTCTACATGCGGAACACTGACGCAATGTGTACAGCATCTTGCTTTCTCGCCCGAGTTTACCGCGGCAGTCGAGGCCAAACAAGTAGCGCAGCAAGAAGCGCAGCGTGCCGCCTTCGTGGTTGACAAGGCACGTCAGGAGAAGCAGGCCACTGTTGTCCGCGCACAGGGTGAAGCCCGCTCCGCCGAGCTGATTGGTGACGCCATCAAGAAGAGCAGGAGTTACGTTGACCTGCGAGAGTTCGAGAACGCAAGGAACATCGCTCAAATTCTAGAGAAGAGCAACAACAAGGTCTACTTGGACAGCACAGGGTTGGGCTTGAACGTTACGCAGACGACCAGCGACAGGGCCGCAAGGGCCGCGAAATAGGTGGGCCTCGTCAGACTGGTAGCGGATGAAGGGAATTGCAGGACTTGTGACTTCATAATACGCGTTATGAGGGCACCAAATTTGGTCTCGGGTCGATTACTCGTGAACCTGCCTCTTGTCTCCATTCTTCATGTATACCAAGTGTCTCGGAGTCTAGCGCTACTCACTGCATATTCCTCTCCATCATCAGAACAAGTCTTTCTGAGAGTTTCGCCACTCCACAGAATTTGTTTGGACCTTCGTGCGGCTGTTGCTTCCTTTGTTGCTGCTCCTGTTACTGCTTCGTGACACCACGAAGAATTCGCAGGGTTGCTCAGTCACTTGTATGTCCCCATATCCCTCTGAGACCTCGTGTATCTACCAGGCGATCAGGATGATCGGTCCATTGTCTCTCTTTGCCCCTTGCACATAAAGAAGGTACAAGTGGCTTGCTGCTTGTATTGTCCTCGACGCCAGACTTGTCCGTGGCTTTTCTGGAAGAGACCGAGATCATCGTGTAGTCCGAGGCGCAGTGCATGCGGTAGTGGCCTCGTTAAGAGGTAGAGCACTGCCGCGGCTGAGAGTGAACTTGTCAACACGTGACTGCCCATGGGCCCTGAGCTAAATGATGGGTGGACGCTGAAACAAACCAAGGGTCTGTGCGCATGTCGATTAAGGCAATGTAGAGAGTACGGAGAAGCTGCCACATGTTGAAGCAACTGCCAATTCTGCACTCCTTGGCTTGTCTACAACACAGGCTTTATAGCCAACTCTCTAGACCACTGCTACAGTCCGCAAGAAGTAATACTGGAGGCGCAATTCGCCCTGGAGCTCAACTGGCGCAAGCCGCCGCTCAAGCCACTGCCTCGAGCTCCTCCACCAGACGGCCACAGCATTGTCCTACCAAAGGCGCAGAGCGACCGCGGACAGCCTTCAGCTCGATCTTATAGCAGTTGCTAGCGGCTTCTCCATCTCTTCACCCGATTGGCTTCGATCGGCCGTAAGAGCAAGGCACTACTGAACCACAATATGGCCGGGTTCGCAGGGTCTTTCTGGTCCAGCGATTATGCTGGAGGTACGTGAAGACCGTTCTACCGACACGCAGTAACTGACACTTTGCCTAGGCCTGGGTGTACTCTTTGGGAAGCTACAACAAGGTGTTCGGGAGAACCAGCAGGTCCTGACTATTGCGCGCATGCGTGCCGAAGCGGAAGACCTCTACGGACAACGATTAGGAGACATTGGACCAGCTACCGACAAAATCAGTGGCGGTTTTCAGAGAGATGATGGAGCAAGCACGCGGAAGGTATGCAATCCTTTAAAGAGCTTGATCTAGGGGCAGTAGCTGATCATCCTTCGATCTAGGCCTACGAGGGTGTTCGTGCTGAAATGGAAGAAGCATCGAAAACCCATCGCAAAATATCCTCCAATATTCGCGAACTGGTTGTGAACCCTTTCAGCCGATGGTGCGAAGCCCACGAGGCGCGGGTGCAGAACTCACAGGACGACTTGCAGTCACGGATGAAAGCCCACGACAGGCAGGCAGAGACGGTCAGGCAGTACCGCAGTCAGTACTACAACAAGTGTCGAAGACTAGAGGATCTTGAGGAGGAAAACAAGTTGGCCTTTCAAGAACCGCAGAACGAGGCGGCGCAGAGCCCGAAGCAGCAACCCAGAATACCTACGGTGAAGCTACCTGATCCTGAAGATCCAGAAGAAGAGGAGCCTGTAGACATCGGTGACGAAACATACCAGCCAGAGCAGGTTAAGAAAATACTTACGCATATGCTGGAGAACATACCCCTAGGCGAAGCTAAGGTTCCAATTCTGGGGACATATCCGAACGTATCGACGGGAGCAGACATCACAGAGTACATACAGAAATACTTGGGTGGTACTACCATCAGTTATGCCGAGAGAATTGGGCAGGATTTGGTCTCGAATGGCTTCCTGAGGTTGATAGGAAACGTGGGAAGCATTTTTGCGAACAGCTCGAAAATGAAATACCAATGGCGACCCAGAGTGTTCCAGATTACTGGAGTGCCAGAGAAGAAGAAGCCACTGGGACGCGTATCGACAAGCGTGTCGGTGGATGGCACCGATGGTGCGAGTTCGCCTGTCGTCGGTGCCGTAGGAGACTATCTCTCAGGCTGGATCCCATTGAACAACCCTCATCCGAACGAAACGCCAGCAGAGAAGCTTCGGCGCGAAGCTCGGGATGCAGATGAGCGCTACAAAGCAGCCATTCGCAAGCTGGATTCGCTGCGCTGCAACCTGGAGGAAGCCATAATAGACCATCTGAAGTTCATGGAGCGATGCGAGCTTGATCGTCTCAAGGCCATCAAAGCTGTGATACTCGACTTTTCAGGCGCCATCAGCAACGTCATCCCTAGTTTGCAGAGCACTGTCGATAACATGATGCTATTTCAGGAGACGGTGCAGCCTTTGGGTGATCTCAGGTATCTGCTAGAGAACTACCGCACTGGTCAATTCGTGCCCAAAGTGCAGACGTACGAGAACTACTACAACCTAGTGGACGGTATATTCCCCAAGAGGATAGCGAATGCTAAGAATGAAAGTGGCTGACAATACATAGAGCAAACATTTGGTGTTGATTTGGAAGCTAGAGCCCGGTCGGACAAGAAGCGTGTACCGATCATTGTCACCACCATCCTGACTTTCCTAGACAACCGTATGCTACCCCCCTGCCCCTTACTTCAGTCTAGTATACTGACTCGGCCCAGACTATCCTGATCTGG
>NAJN01000454.1:0-22582 GCA_005059845.1 Cryomyces minteri
TCGATCGCAATGCAAAATGCTGTGTGCAGATGAAGGACAGCCAAACCATCGTCACACCTCCGACAGGTCCCGACACCCGCTCGAGAAGCAACAAAGCCGCTCTCGAAGGCACGAAGACATTCGCTTTCGACCGGAGCTACTGGTCTTTCGACCGCGACGATCCTCACTTTGCTGGACAAAACGATCTCTTTGGAGACTTGGGAAAGCCTCTCCTGGACAACGCATTCCAAGGCTACAATAACTGCATCTTCGCGTATGGGCAGACTGGGTCCGGGAAGTCATACTCGATGATGGGATATGGTGTGGAAGAGGGTGTCATACCTAAGATCTGCAGAGATATGTTCGAGAGGATTGAGGGACTGCAAACGGACAGGAATCTTGGGTGTACGGTGGAGGTATCATACTTGGAGATATACAACGAACGCGTGCGGGATCTACTCAATCCATCTACAAAAGGGAATCTAAAGGTCCGCGAGCATCCATCCACCGGGCCATATGTTGAAGATCTTGCAAAGCTAGTTGTGCGCTCGTTCGTGGAGATTGAGCATTTGATGGATGAGGGTAACAAGGCACGGACGGTCGCGGTAACGAATATGAATGAGACATCTAGTCGGTCCCATGCTGTATTCACGTTGACCTTGACCCAGAAGAGACACGATGCTGAGACGCGCATGGACACCGAAAAGGTGGCTAAGATCAGTCTAGTCGACCTGGCAGGATCGGAGAGGGCGACATCGACGGGAGCGACGGGCGCACGTCTGAAAGAAGGTGCCGAGATCAATCGGTCCTTGTCAACGCTGGGACGTGTCATCGCAGCGTTAGCGGATTTGTCGGCTGGCAAGAAGAAGAATGCATCCATGGTCCCGTATAGGGACTCGGTCTTGACCTGGTTGCTGAAAGACTCACTAGGTGGTAACAGCTTAACAGCGATGATTGCCGCAATCTCCCCCGCCGACATTAATTTTGAAGAGACGCTGTCGACCTTACGCTACGCCGACTCCGCGAAGCGCATCAAGAACCATGCTGTTGTCAACGAGGATCCTAACGCACGCATGATAAGAGAGTTGAAAGAAGAGCTCGCACAGTTGCGATCCAAACTTAGCAGTGGTGCAACAACTGGTGGTATTGCAGAAGAGCAGTACTCTGCAGACACACCTCTTGAACAACAGATAGTATCCCTCACGCAAGTTGATGGGACCATCAAGAAAGTCTCCAAGGCAGAAATCGCAGAACAGCTGAATCAGTCAGAGAAGTTGTATCAAGATCTCAACCAGACTTGGGAGGAGAAGCTACAGAAGACAGAGCAGATTCACAAGGAGCGCGAGGCTGCTCTGGAAGAGCTAGGTATCAGTATTGAAAAAGGCTTCGTTGGGCTTTCTACGCCAAAGAAGATGCCCCATCTGGTTAACCTTAGCGACGATCCGCTGCTTGCCGAATGTCTGGTCTACAACCTGAAACCTGGGACAACGACTGTCGGAAATGTCGAAACGGCCACAAGCGCCGAGATCCGACTAAACGGGTCGAAGATACTTCACGATCACTGTACCTTTGAGAATGTGGACGGCGTGGTGACAGTAGTACCGAAGGACAATGCTGCCGTTATGGTGAACGGCGTTCGTGTAGAGAAGCCTAAGCGTCTACGAAGTGGCTACCGAGTGATTTTGGGGGATTTTCATATCTTTCGCTTCAACCACCCACAAGAGGCGAGGGCTGAGCGGGCGGAGCAAGGAAGCTTACTACGACATACAGTGACGGCAAGCCAGCTCGAATCCCCAGCAGAGACGCCTGATCGCGAGCAACACTGGGGTGAGAACAGCAGGCCTGAGTTAGAATTTGATGCGGAAACTCCGACAAGGGATGTGTCACCTACGCCTTTGAGATCACACGGACGAGACTCCGACTGGTCATTGGCTCGGATGGAAGCAGTCACCGCCGTACTTGGAGCGGACCAGAAAATATCTAACCTTACAGACGATGAGCTTGATATATTGTTCGATGACCTGCAAAAGGCTCGAGCTTTGCGCAGAGGCCGACCGGAAAGCCGAATGTTCGATGCCAATGGAGACGACGAGTTAGATTCTGTCACGTCGTACCCTATCCGAGAGAAACACCTTTCAAGCGGCACACTTGACAACTTCTCTCTGGATACGGCCTTGACGGCTCCTTCGACGCCACAGCATGGTGAAGAGGATGAGAGATTCCGCCTAGGGCGGGAAGACGGTCAAGACCAAATTGAAAAACGGGACACAAGCCGACAAGGAAGACCTCCATCTGCTGGAAAATCAAATGCCGGTGGTGAAATGACTCGCGCCGCGAAGATCTGGATGGATGAGAGTCTTCGAGATGCCAAGGAGAAACTAGAAGAGCAGATGCAACAGCAGAAAGAGCAATGTGAACTTCAGTTGCAAGATCTCCTGCAGCCTCTACCGGAAGAGCCTAGAGACGAATCCGGGTTCACAGTCAAGCATCTCGCCATCGCCAAGCAGGCCTTCTCACAATGGCGGCAACGCAAGTACATCAGTATGGCAGAAGCCATCCTGCAGAATGCCGCAGTCCTAAAGGAAGCACAAGTGATGAGCCAGCAGATGGACAAGAGCGTGGTCTTCCAATTCACCATCGTGGATTCTTGTCACACGTTCGGATCTTCATACGACCTCGTTCTCAACGGCATTTCGGCTGAAGATGATGGAGAGCTCGAAGGCTGTCCTAAACCGTGCATCGCGGTCAGGGTCGCTGACTTCAAGGATTTAGTCGTCCATCTGTGGTCTCTGCAAAAGCTTCATAGTCGCGTACGCCTGATGCGTCAGATGCACCAGTACCTCGACCGACCAGAATACTTACAGCATTTTTGCCTGGGGAATCCGTTCACGGAGACTTGCCTTCCAGAGTACTCACGCGTTGGCGACACTGAAGTTCCTTTGGCGGCAGTGTTCGAGTCCCGTGTCCAAGACTTCACCCTGGACCTGTTCTCGCCCTATACCACCAGTGTGATTGGTGTAATCAGACTATCTTTGGAACCATCGTCTGCCGAAGCCCCTCCCACCATGCTGAAGTTCAATGTTGTCATGCACGACATTGTCGGTTTCCCAGAGCGTGAAGGGACGAATGTCCACGCGCAGTTGTTTGTCTCCGGCATCTCCGAAGAGGGTGGTGCCACCACAACGCAGATGATCAAGGATTTCGACGAGGGTGCGGTGCGCTTCGAGAGTGTGCACAGCATGAGTCTGCCTGTTGCAAGTCCTCGCAACGCTGTACTCCGAGTGTCAATCTTCGCGAAGATCACGGCTATGCATCTCGACAAACTGCTGAGTTGGGACGACATGCGAGACTCAGCGTCGAGGCCGAAAATGGAACGTCACCACTCACGCATTGCCGAAACGGAGTTCTACACTGCAGAGCGTCATGACATCTTCACCAAGGTCCAAGTGCTGGAAATTAGTGAACAGGGTGACTATCAGCCTGTAGAAGTTGTGCAAAACAGCGTGCTTGACGCTGGGACATATCAACTGCATCAAGGCCTCCAGCGTAGGATCGTTCTCAATCTGTTCCACGGCTCTGCGAACGCTCTCCCATGTCACGACATCTCATCTCTACGAGTCGGCAGTGTCCATCTTCTCGATTCCGCAGGCAGAGTTCCAGATCTCGACACACCTCAGCTTGAAGTTCCACTGAAGATCGTCACACCTCCAAGCATCACGCACAACACCGACGGTACCAGCAGCGCGACGATTGTTGGTCAATGGGACTCCAGTGCCCACAACTCCTTACTCCTCGATCGCACGACAGCCGATCGCTACCGTGTTCAAGTCTCTCTTCTTTGGGACGTTACTTGCGCAAAGCTCTCCAAACCGATGGTCTTCTCCTTTGATCTCGCACTACAGGTCCGTGCAAGATCTTACGTGCGTCCCACCTCGTTGTTGTCGCAGTTCTGGAACGCCACACGCATTGTTCGTTCTACCACAGGCAACTTCTCGGTGAAAGTTCGCCCTACGTCTACTAAGCGCGCCGTTGATCTCTGGAGGATGAATACGCAATATGATTACGTCAAAGGTGAAGATTCGCTCCACGGATGGGTGCCGCGCGGAGTTTCCCTCGTCCGAGACTTTATCAGCACGCGCAGGCGCCAACGGAGGATTGCTGAGATTGAGGCAGCGAAGGGCGTACTCAGTTCGGGTACTTTCTCAGTACGTCCTCCGTCCGGTACAGTAGCGGACGAACAAGTCCCCTCGTTCGACGAGAACCAAGAGCGGCTACTGCGGAGAGTACTGGATCTATGGCAGACTCGACGAGACACCGCTGAGCTGATCCTCGTCAACGACAACGTCGAGCCACCTCAAAAGGGTGCAGCCTTCGCGCCTTCCCACCCCTCGCACGGAACCCCACCAGCCGCTCCAACCCTCGTCGCAGACGTCCACTACATCCCGAAAACCCCCTCGCTCCTCAAAGGCGGCACGCTCATGACGCCCTCCGCCGACTCTTCGCGCTGGGTGCGCCGCCACGTCGAGCTGCGCCGCCCGTATCTGCACATCCACAGCCCGGACGGCGACGAGCTCCGCACCATCAACCTCACCCACTCGCGCATCGACCACATGCCGCAGCTGGCGAAGCTGCTGCGGCGGCCGAATGCGAATGTCTTTGCCGTGTATGGGAGTAGCACCAGCTGGCTGTTCGCGGCGAGGAGCGAGCGCGAGAAGGTCGAGTGGATCTTGAAGATCGACCAGAGCTACTTCTCGGGAAGCGGCACGCCGGAGGAGGATAGTCCGTAATTAGGTGAAGGGGTCGGGGGTGAGTTGCAGCGGCGGTGTTCGTAGCATAGCGTGGCGATTGGCGATTGGCAATGGCTGTGTTTGCATTTTTGTGGCGTTGTATTCGTCAACAGCTGCTGCATTTCAGGGCGTCGGAATGGCTTTAGATACCCCCTTACGTACTGCATGGACTGCATGATATAGCAAGTGTAGGATTGTGAGAGACATTGATACCTATGGATGCAAGTCTCAGCGGTGATACTGTAGTCCTCGATGGATTGGTACACTACGTTGAGGTGCCGTTGTACTGCTGAGTGTAACGTGATTCAGCGTGTCCCAGGCCTGCCCTCTCTCCATCCCAGCCAATCCAACCCAACCACAGACAAAGCAGTTCGAGACTCAAGATACCAGAAAGAAAGCGACAAGCGTCGGACAGCCAAAGCGTCCAGCGGGCCCTCCCACCGTGCCACGGCATCAGCCCACCACTTGCCCACCCCCAAACCTCGCCCCCAAAACCCTTAGCTTCGACTCGAAGACATCGCTATCCACATACGCGCCCTTGAGCCACCTCTCGCCCACGCCAACATCGAACGCCCGCCGCGCATGCAGCACGCGCCGGTTGAGGAAGAGCACGCACTCGCCCGGGCCGAGGCGGTGCTCGAAGACGGCGTCCTCGTGCTCGACCAGGCGGCCGAAGTCGCGCGTCGCGGCCTGGAAGGCGCGGAAGCGATTGCGCGCGACGTCGTGGCGCGGCAGCCGGAGGGGCGCCTGGAACGGTGGGCTCCAGTTCAGGTGCGCGATGGGCGGCGGGGCGGGGCGGCCGGGCGGCGCGGCGGTGGAGACGCTCCCCCTAGGCCACGCGAGCTCGATCGTCGGGTGCGTGTTCGCATAGTAGTGGGCGGGCGCGTGGTCGTAGTGGTAGGGCACCGGGTAATTGGTCAGGACGGTGAAGGCCCTGGGCTGCGCTCTGTAGAGGGCCTCGGCGGCGTGCAGGGCGTCGGAGAAGAGAGAGGCGCCGCCCGTGCTAGTGGAGCGTAGGCAGTGAAGGAGTTGGATGTGCGGCGGGTGCTGCATGTACCTGGACAGGAAGAGTGTCAGCTGGTGGGCTGCGTGGGTTTACAAAAGGTCCGAGGGGAACAAAGATATGGTCGGTTGGGGACCAGAATATTGAGGCATGCGTACGGCCGTGACTGAGCTTGGACAAAAGAATCGGAAAGGGAAAAAGGGATGCAGGGAATGATGGGGAGACAACGAACAGGAGATCCATATGCAAGCCCAGATACTGATGCGTGTACGCTATGTTCTTCGCGTTGACCACGCTTTTGACATCCCACGTCCTCCCATAGAATGTGTCTCTGAGGTTTCCCATCCTGCCAGCAACACGTTCGACCTCCACTTCAGAGTCCGAGACATTCCTCAAGAACACTAGGCCGTAGATTTGGAGCTGCTTCAGGGCGTCGAACAACGTTTCGTCGCGGTTCATGTATTCGTCGTAGTCCAGCCACATCACTTTCTCCTCCATGGTCTTCTTATCCCAGGGTATCCGTTGGTGGACAATGTCCGAGCTCACCGGAGCTTTCACCACCTGCTTTTTGATTGCTTCGAGCGGGTACTCTGATACATGATTCGAGTCGTAGCCGGCTACGTCGTTGGTCCAGTGCACCGTGAGCGTCCCGTTGTTCTCTGTCGACTCGCTCGCCTGGCAGTCGCCCGGGATGTCCGACGTCTGGAACAGCTTCTGCCTGGTCGAGGGATCAACGCACCTGGAGCACGTGCAGGAGTCGCGCAACCATACAGGATCCAGGCGGTTGAACCAGCCGTCCTCTGTAATCTGTATGATGTTGTGCTGCTTGAGCGGTATGGAGCGGTTGCCAGGGTCTCCCCTCGAGATGGCTTCTGCTCCTACCTTCGGCTGCACTGTTGTTCGGACTGGGGCACCTTTCATCGCTTCTTGAATCGATTGTGCCGCATAGCCATGGGTTTGCTCGTTCGCTGCCGCCGCTCGACGCTGGTATTGGCGAGGAATACGCTTTGCTGCCTTGTTCACCCGACTTAGTCTCTCCGCCTCTGGGCTCTTCATTAGGCGCTCTTGCGTCTCCTTCTGGTTTCCAGTCGCAAGCGAGAAATATGCGGGTCCTAGGTTTTTGTTCCCATTCCCCTCAGTTGGCAGTGCGCCGCCATGATTTCCGACGGTGGAATAAGATCTGCCGCCTATACGTAGCGGCATAGCGTGCCAAAGCTGCTCCTTCACCCCTCGCTCCCGGGCGTAGCCCAGTGAGCGGAGACACCTTCTGTGGGCGGTCATTGTCTAGGACGGAGAGCTCATGGTGCTTGGCACGGTTGGGCACCCCGAGTTGTTTACTGTTGTTGATCTGCCGAGGTATAGCAGTTTGCAGTATGCAAGACGCTTAAACCCCACGTAGACCGTCGCCACTAAGAATTCCGCGCTATAAACATAGTGCACTAATGCACTATACTAATGCTTAGATACCTATGTAATACTAAGAAGGAATTATCTTGTTGTTTTACTTTAGTAATAGCTAGAATAAGAGTTATGCGTTAGTAGGTAGTTCTAGTACTAAGGTGTCCTTAGTATAGAGGCTACGCCTTGTAGTTACAGATATACTCATCTAAAATTGCCTCTCTTAGTATGTTTTGGTACTTTGAATGGCTTATCTTGTGTTCATACATTACTCTAGGGTGTTCCACTATAACATCAAATGTTTTAGCGCTATTGTGTAGACGTTGCTGATAACGAGGTTTGTCGCGGCCGTGTTAAGGTAGCGTATGAGCGTCTTGCGCGTTGCAAACTGCTCTATATGGGTTGAAGGATCTAAGAGGATCAAGGGAGCTATAGCCAACTGCGTGGACAATTTGAGCTGGGTTATACAACCCATGTGTGCAAGCTGAAAGCGAGGTCTATCTACAGTGTCAGGACAATTGTTGATTGACCGTTGCTACAAAGTCCCGTAACTTGAGATATGTTTGGATACAGGTGAACATTCGTGGCCGCGCTCATCAGTTTGACTTGCATCGACGTCTTTCAACCCCCGACCCACCACCTCACACCCAACTAACATGCCTCTCTTACAGCTCCCTAACAACATAACCATCAACTACCGCCTCGAAGGCGAAGGGCCAGAAACGGTCGTGCTGGTCAATGGCCTGGCGGATGATCTAGAGACTTGGGCGGTTCAAGTTCCCGCACTGCTCAAGGCAGGGTTTAGGGTACTGCGGTAGGTCGAGTGGAGTTCTTATACTGGAGTACCGGAGTAGGAGGGGTGGAGCGTGTGGGGTGCGACGGAGACGGGGGAGGAGCAGAACGCTGATAGGGGTCGGAAGGTAAGGTGTGTTGATGGGAGTTGTGTGGAGCTTTGTTTGGGTTTGTACCTCCATCTAGTTTGGGGTGAGACACGACGGCTATATGTCAAGTCGAAACCATCTCACACGCAAGAGCAATAGACCGGTCTAATGGACAAGATGTTCTCTCGATTCTTCTCAGCTTCGGACCCGAAGAAGGGGAAGGCTGCATGGTCAGTCGATCAATCAAAAGCGGCTGGAATTCGATGTACTTAATCCCAACGCAGGTTTCTATACTGTGTTGCTTGCCTTCCGGATCTCTCACTGTCTTTCTTGTTTGCACGCCCGCTTTGTACCTGTCCTTTTCAGCAACAGCAGGTATCTGCTTGACCCTGAGCTGACGTTCCTCAGCTTCGACAACCGCGGCATCGGCGCCTCCTCCTCCCCTCCTGGCCCATACAGCGCCATCATGCTCGCAACTGACGTCCGCGCTCTCATCCTCTCCCTCAACGTCACGCAGTACCATCTCCTCGGCGTCTCTATGGGCGGCATGATCGCGCAGGCCTACGTCTTGGAATATGCAATCGGCAAACAGCGCACCGCTCCATCCCCACTCTCCGTAACGCTCGCCTGCACATACGCGGCCCCTGGGCCCTTCTGCACGCGCATGTTTGCACTGTGGGCCGATATGGCGTGTGGTTCTAGAACAGCGACGAACTTCCAGAGTCCCTCTGTCACATGCAATTGTGTTTTGATCTGCTGCTGTGAAAGATCTCCCTGCATCTCTTGGAAGACGAGGCTAGGTACTTGGAGGTTTGTACAAATGCCAGATATAGGAGGAGAGGAAGCAGCAGCCTCCATCACGAAATACCATCGGCGACCAATCTAGAACCTCAGGGCTATGGCATGCACGCTTTCCTTCTGTCCGGCCAGACTAACTTGGGGTTCACGATGTCGGCGATCGGCGTGTGCGATCCCCGCCCGCCAAGGATCTAACGACCACTCGGTAGTCAGATTCTCCGTCCCACGTGACCAAGAAGTACATGTGCCATTGAGAGAAACGCTACACGAAGGAGCTCATGTTTCTCAAGTGGTAGTCCGCAGCAGGAGTAATTTAATACCTCCAGCTGGATTGATCATCTGAGCTGTAACCGCTGCGTGAGCTTGAGCATCAAAGCCTTCCATGTTGCAAAAAGGCTAAGCTAGGATGTTGATCTCCTTCGTAGACTCCTGTAGCTCGACTCAACGCTGGCACAATGCCCACACATCCCTCCTTCTTCACAGGCCGCGAACGAATCTGCTGACATCAGTCTTCGTCTTCTCGCTCCGCCCTTTCTGCCTCCCCACCTCCGCCTGCAGCTCCTGGATCAGCTCCGTGGTCATGATTTGTCTCTGCCTCGATATCTGCACTCCCAGTGAAGGTAGACTCCAGTAGGCCGACTGGCAGCATGACAGCCTCAGGAATTGACATGTCATTTCGACCTGGATGTTAGGAGCCGGAAGGCCACAAAGGTAGAGGCTAGAGTAGCACGTAGCTAACGCACGGAGAAGATCAAATAAATAGAACATCTTCCAAGTCTCGATCGTGTACCCTCACACTGACCAATCCAACATACTGATATCTCAAGAATCCCAGATCCTCGTTGTCTCCGCGCCATGGTCATACGAGTACATGCTCCGCTTTCTCCAAAGCACTTGTCAGGAATGCCTGCATCTACGCACCTACCTCGTAGTAGAGGTCATACATAACCTACATCGAGCCAAGTGCAAAAGGACGGGGTCTGGAAAGAACGATCGCAACGCTGCACCCTTGGATGCATTATCGATCTCGATATCCAGCTACCGTAGCTACAGGCAGGAGCGGAGGCCAGGTTGTAACGTGGGACGAGATATAGGCGGAGGTGGGGACGGGGTCAGAGACGTGGGTAGTCACAATTAGGCACAGGAAGGAAACGCCCTGGTCTTGCTCACTCGGATTTCTGCAAGCGTCACCGTGCGCTGTTGAATGAGATGCGGGGGTTATGCCAGACAGGTGCTTCTTCCTTTATACATTGTGTTTGTTGACTTGTCAAATCATACGACAACTCCCAACACTGGAGAAGAAAGAACAACTTCCCTCGGTTTCTGGCAGGTACTTGATTGAAGAGCATGTTTGCTTGCGGGTGGCCGGTAAGACGCCTGGAGGTTCATGCCCAGGCTAACCGCGCAATGCTTTCTCGCATGGACTTTGTCTCTGCACCCGCCATCGAGTACAGTCCTGGGTTGGCTGGAAAGAGACAAGGGGAGGACTTTAGCATCCTCGCGACCACTTGCGTAAGGGTCATCGTGGGCATAACCATCAAAATGCACGAAGGACAGTGGGCACGTAATACGAAAGTAAACAATTACATTGACTCGCACGTTCGATGAAGTTAGCTCGAGCGATACTCCTTGCAAATGCGAGAGCAATAACAGAGAAGAGAATAGAAATAGGTGCCACAGGCGCTGTGCCGCCCTGATGTGTACGCAGCACTCATACGTACATACGATACTCGCGACCAAGCAGGCTGGTTTGTGCGTTGTACTCATTGGCTAGGAGGACGCAAGTTTGCATGCCCCACGGAGCCAGTGAACAGTGGCTTGATATGATGATGGGCCTCTGCGGCGACAACAGCTCGGCGCGATCCGACAACTACAGCGTTCGATGCGGACTTTGTTCTCAGTGACGTTGCAGGAAGGGGAGACGGTTGATGGCTTCAAGACTTAGGAAATGGCAGGTTCAGACCCAACGATCGTGCACACGAACTGCTCGATCAGGCGAACTTAATGCTTCTCTCAGGAGTTCGTTGTGCGGGAGGAACGTTATGAAGACATTGTTTGTCCCTTTCTCATGCGTCCTAAGTTACACGCGTCGAGACGGCTGGAAACAAGCAAGGCGAGCCACAGCCGAGGCGAAACGAGGCATCCAGAAGCGCTCCTGTCGTGCTCATGCCGGCCTTCAGGGTGTTTCAGGTTGTCGTGTCGCTCCGCCAATCAGTACCCGGAAACGATTCAACGATGAGGACGTATCCCTCACGTCCAACGATCGCTCAAGGAAAGACTGGGACGGATATGCGAGCAATCTCCCGGGCCCAATGGCTGCTGCAAACCTCGTCGGCGCGAGGAACAGGCCTCCGCCATGTAGTCTCCGAGTCTTCTTCGGCCAGCTGGGCGTTGGTGAAGTTTCTGCACGTCGTGGACTCTGAGCCTCTCGTGTGTTCCAGGTCTGAGAGCTTCGGCATGTTTCAGCCGCAACGTAACGGAGTACCGTGTTACGCGCAACACATGTGCCAAAGTGTTTCAGAATGCCTACAATGGTTCTGTTGACCGACGTGCTTGCATGGACTATGCATGTTTCACTGCAGGTCCCTCGTACAAACGACATGAAAATCTAGATAAAGCTGCGAGGGCCTCTGCTCCTCTGTAACATGCTGGGCCACCGTGACTCTCTCACGTTCCTTCTACCTTCTTTTCGTGACTTTCGCTTCGCTTGGGTTACGTGCTGGCACGTTGGGAACACTGTCTCTATCACTCATTGAGCAGTAACTTCACATTCACTCTTGATTGTAGGTATTTCACCTTTGGCATAACTCTGAACACCGAATCCTCGATGTCAAAGGTACTGTAGTCGCAGTTCGGAGCTCTCAAAGGATTTTCGGTTCTGACAACACTTGATCTTCGTCTGCTGTTCACTGCTTAGCTGGCCGGTCTCTGGTCGTCACGCTCCCTGACCTCTCTTCGTGAGCTCCTAACCAGGACCAGTAACTCAATCAAGTGAAAGAGCAACGGTTTCTCAAGACTACACTCCTCGCCATTGTGAAATTGGCCGAGTGTTGAATACTTGCAGTTTCACCGTCGGGCGCAGGGCTGATCGATCGCAGAGCATCTCCTTCTTTTCCTGGCCACAACCTCTTCCCGTCCTTTTCAAAACAATCCACTCTACTCGCGTAGAGGCATTCTCTCAACATGAAGTTCTTCGCAGTCTCCGCCGCTCTTTTCCTCGCTGCCACCACTGCAGCATCCTACAGTAGCTCACCATGGAACAACACTCTTTCAACGAGTCCTTCGTCAGCTACAGCAGCTCCAGATACTTCGTCGACTCATCAATCTGGCGGCAGAGAGTACGTTGTGATCTTCGACAGCGCTTACCCGGAGCCTCCACACGTCGCGGACGTCCTCTCTCGCATCGATCTCTCTTCGAACCACTCGGATGTCCGCTACACTTTCAACAACTCCGCTTTCCGGGGGTTTGTTGCCAACATGAAGTCTCACTGCATTGCAGCGCTCAACAACATGAGTGACGTCGCCGTGGTTGAAGAGTCTGTCAGCATCGCCTCGACCTCCCCCATGAAATCGAGGGTTCAGAGCAGCCGCCGAACAACACCGTCGACGCGTAACAGTGCTCCGTGGGGTCTTCAGCGTATCTCAACCGCTGCCACCGTGAGCGGGGACCCTGATACGATGGACTACACCTAATCGTACGACAGCAGCGCCTTGGGAGCCGGAGCGGACATCTACGTTGTGGACAGTGGCATCAACACTGCTCACGCGGTTTTTGGGGGAAGAGCAAGCATGGGGTTTTCCTTCGAACAGGACAGCAGCGACGGGGATGGACACGGGACACACGTGTCTGGTACAGCGGCCGGTACAATGTTTGGAGTCGCATCTGGGGCCAACATCATTGGAGTCAAGGTACTTGGCTCAGACGGCTCTGGAAGCTCGTCCGCCACACTTGCGGGAATGGACTGGGTCATTCAGCAGCATGACGCAAGAAAGACACAGTTTGGCTTTGTTGGCTCGGTCATGAGTATGTCTTGGGCACTGCAATCAAGTAAGTCAAGGAACGTGTTGTTGCTCAATTTTCCAACGAAGCGCATAGCTAAACTCTCGCCCAGCATCCTCGTCTGTTGACCAAGCTATCGCAGCTGCCGTTCAAGCTGGGCTCCACGTCTCCGTGGCTGCGGGGAACCAGGGCAGCGACGCCTGTCTCAACTCGCCTTCGTCCTCCGGCGGCACCTCTGGCCCTGCAATCACAGTCGGCAGCATCGGCATCGGCGACGCCATCTCGCCTTTCTCCAACACCGGCTCCTGCGTCGATGTCTATGCTCCGGGAGAAGACATACTGTCCGCCTGGATTGGTAGCCCCCAAACCATCGACGTCCTGTCCGGAACCTCGATGGCCTGCCCGCATGTCACAGGCCTTATCGCCTACCTAATGGTGCAGAACGCTTCGCTGGCAGCAAGTCCGGCGGCGATGAAGAGTTTTATCAAGGCTACGGCATTGCGGGGAGTTGTCTCAGGCGGTGCGATTCAGGGCGACAGGCACCTGTTGGCCAACAACGGTATTAAGGGGCAGCATACTGGTGGTATACTCGGCACGTCTGTAAATGTTGCGGCAACGCCAACATCAACTTTAGCAAACTACACCGCAGTGGTTGTAGGCCGAGATGTTGGTCACAGACAACAGACGAGGAAGAGGGGTTTCCTGGACTCGGGAAAGCTCGCATCGGCGGCGGCGTCGCTGTTTGGCGATGGGAAGAAAGCCGAGTAGTGAAGACACGAGTATCGGGGCTATCGGACTGCGACCATGGCCGTTGCAAAATGACTGAGGACGAATTGACGACGGACGTGAATAAAATAGAACAGAACGGACGATGTGAGCCCTTACGAAGCGAACGCATGTGCTTGCACCTTGTGCGGTCCGCGACGAGCAACGGCTACAAGGTTCTCAAGACTTTACTCGAGGCTTCAGAACTTGGTCTTCTGATCAGTCTACCTGCTATCGAGGGGCCGTGAACAGAGATGGGGTGGAACTATTGGCGCTTTAGGACCTGTCCCCTTGAGAACACAGCACGTGACTATGGCGGTGCTGGTCGAAGGCCCGGATAATCTGTTCTGGTAGCGCGCGGATGACAAGGAGTCGATGAGGTCCCCGGCTTTCTTGTCTAATCGTCGCACTACTCAGGACGCAGGAGCTATGGAACGAGAACGAGAACGAGAACGAGAACGAGAACGTCAGATCCTCAACCCACTCACGTGATTCGCTTCGCCTCCTGTCTTTCCCCTCGATCTAGACACATATCACGGCGGCCGCACCTTCTATGTTGCCGCACACAATTAGGCATGTACTGCTTTGAGACCGGCTTGTACGATCCAGATCGCCGATGGTCGTAGTGAACAATGCTACAGGAATGGTGACGAGTGAAGGTGGTGACGGCCCACTTCGGAACCTTCAGGCTCGAGTTTGTTGAGAAAACGCGAGGAACTCTGATCAGGCGTGATTCAGCAGAGTGCAGCGGTCCAGACGCATCAGCAAGGAGCTAGAGCAGAGGAAGAGAGACGAGTCATCGAGAGAATGGGGGTTGTCCCGCAGAGGCAGGGGCGATGCACAAGTCTTCAGTGGCCTCAGTGACATACACGACAACCCCATTCTCTACTATCGACGGTCAAGATAGGAACTCCCGGGGATCTAACAGACAGGCTTGAGCGTGCACAGGCAGCACGGTGGTAGCAACGGGCCCAAGAAGCTTTCGCACAGCCTTCCGAATCCACAACGTTACCATGGAACGGGCCGTACTAAGGCACGACATGTCCCCATCTCAGGGCCATCACGACTTCCTTCGTGCCTACCTTACGGTACGACTGGCAGTAGTCTCTACACTGCATACCCATAGCCAGTGGTAGATGCAACACTGTTGTGTCGAAAGAGCTCTTGTCTTCTCCGCAAATGTGGCAGCAAGAGCAGTGTTGTTGCCTCGAAGACGCTGGTCATTCCCAGACGATAGCCAGTAGGTGCGAGCATGTGGTTGGAAGGAAGAGTCATCCCTCTCGTGCTGTCCTGCACAGGCTCCTGAGCTATTGGTCTGCGGCACGGGGCGAATCTTGGCAACCGCGAGTCTTTCCCTCTGCAGCAAGAGCGACCCTACAATAAGCTTCTACAGTTCCTCTGCCTACCATGGAATCAAGGAAATGCACATGGAAAGCTCGCCTCAACGTCCGCTGACTTCCGCTCGAGGGAACTATACTGTCGTGATATATGGAAGTTGTTGAGGACTCATAGCGTCGAACTTTGTCATGATTCCTCTATATCAACTCCCTTCTTGTCCACTCTCTCTCTACTTCCTTCAGACTATCTCTACAACTATTCACCGCAGTTTACCTTTACCACATTTCAAAGACACGACTACCTTTTCGGTACACATCTCACCGCAGTCTACGTTTGCCATCTTCTCGTTCAACACACCACTCGCTTGTGTTGCATCTATCCATCAAAATCTAGCCGTATACCCAGAACGCAAGGTATGTATGACAGGACATATGTGAGATGTCTCATCAAGAGATCATTCTCCACTCCAGATTCTCCTCACTCTCTGGCTCTGGCTAATGACATGGAGCAGCCATCCAGCATGTCGTTCTTCTCTTTCCTCAAGGCCTCCTCCCAGGCTTCCTCCTCTGCCAAGGGCAGGAAAGGCAAGGGCCCTGCCGTCGTCGTCGAGGCAGCCCCGCTGCCAAACGTCTACATCCCGACGCGGGCGGCGTGGGACCACCTGGTCCAGGTCCCGCGGTACTGGGAGGACGAACGAGTCCGCGCGTGGAACGCGGTGCGGAACGCGAGCTCGGGTGGAGCAGGGCCAGAAGAGCCCGACAACGGCAAGAGGAGGGAGGGCGCGAGGCGGCCGCGTCTGACGATGAGGCCGACGCCGGAGCACGGCAACCGCTCGTTGTCGTACGAGCACGCTCAGCGGCCGCTGCTGCCGCGCAAAAACAGCAGCAGCAGCGCGTCGTTGGGTGCGAGCCCCGTGCGCGGGAGCAGCGGCGGGTCGGCGCCGGCTTCCTCGTCGCGGAGGCCAAGCCAGCAGCGGACGAGCTTGACGTCCATTGCTGAGGAGCCGAAGGTGAAGGCCGCCCAGCGGTACTACTTCACGCACCAGGGCCGCGTACCAGTGGCCCGCATGGTGGACGGTCAGTAGCCTCCCCCCTTCATGCCGGAGCGCTTCGCATACTAACGTCTCTCAGCAGTTCCACAGGCCACACCAACGCCGCCTCCCCATGTCGCTCCTTTCGTCGCTCCCCGCCTCTCCTCCTCCCGCTCTTGCGGCCCCGCCCTCTGTCCTCCCGCCGCGGCCTCGTCCTCGCACCAGGTCACCGCCGCCCACAAGGAGGCCTGGCTGCTGAACGAGAAGCTCCTGGCCGCCGAGAAGAAGCCGGTGTACTTCTCGCACCAGAATCCGCGGGGCTTTGCGCGGAGCAGGCCGTCGAACGGCGGTATGTCGTCTTCCTTCCCTTCTCGAGGACTTGTGCTGACGTCAATGTGACAGAGATCCCCCCTCCTCCTCCGCCGGGCGATGCCCCACGTCAGGACTCGTCCTCGTCGTCGGTGACGCACGCCGATACGCCGCGGAGCTCCACGCTCACGGTGGGGACGACAGGTGTGGACACGCCGGCAACGGACGTGAGCGCTGGCCCCCCAGCGTACGAGGGCAAAGGGAAGGGGAAGGCGTTGTAATTTGATTTGTAATTTGCTTTTCGTCGTTTACAGTTATATACCCTTTGAATAGTTTACGGTTTCACACACTCTGAGAGTTTTCTGGCGGACCGGGCAAGTGGGGTTGCAGCAAGAGAAGATCAAGCGCTTTGGATGACATATAATACCTGGATGACCACTTTTAGCCACACAAGATAGATCTGATGTGTCATGTGACCGGAACGAGTGGTAGACTCCCTCCATGTATGAAATGGTCAGGGTTACACCGGAAGGTGAGGCAGTGACAAAGGCTTTTCACCCTTGTTTTACTGCATCAAGACACCATCACACAACCAAAAGAGGGCCATTAGATGGAACAGATATAGGAGTGAATCACTATGCAGAAGGAATCTGCACATACTAGTAAGACGACGGTGGTCAACAAGATCCGTTGAGAGAAGTACTCCCACGCTTGACAAGAACGAGAGCTGGGAAAATGGCATCGTTGATGCCAGCCACCTTGACTTTACAGGGTTTTGTGGAGACGAAAGAGAGAGGCGACTTCTGACGGGGCCGCATTGTGTAATGCGTCAACGTATAAAAAGGAACAACCCAAAGAGTTGACATCCTACGGTTGCTCCGTGTACCTCACTTCTCGCATGGGGTCGTCTTCGTAGATGCGCGGCGCCGCTTCAGCCTGATAAGCCGGGCGGTCCTCTTCATAATAGGCGGCCCGTTGATCATCGTAAAATTGTTCGTCGTGAGGACGAGGGGCATACCGCACGTATTCGACGACTCCTTCCGGCTCGTCTGATTGACTGACGACGTACCTGCGTTGGGGATACATTTCTCGAGGCGCTGATACAATACGGACGTACTCGACCTGGCGTCCGTACTCATCAACATAGATGGGCGGTGCGTCGACGTACCTAGATTGTAGTGGTTCTGGAGAATAGTAGTCATCGACATCCAGAGAGGCGAAGTCGCGTGGTGCTTGTTGGGAGGTTGTACGAGTGACTCTTTGGTCAGGGCTACGATCTCGATATATGGGGGGGTCCTCGTGTGCCTCCAGTCGACGAGGAGACTTGGATCTCGCGCGGCTTAATTGCCGCCACTGCTCGTCGTATCGTTGATATCGACTGCTCCGGGTCCGTGCCATGCGCGAAGTAGGTTCTGGGAACTCAGTACGCTGTGGAAGCCGTCGCGCAGCTGAATGTGCTGAATGGTCGCCATTGCTTCGGTAGAAACCGTTGTCCCTATAGGTCGAGTCTCCCTGATGCGGAGCGTACATCAGATCACTGACCCGTCGATGAATCAAGTCGTGGTGTAGCGGTACTGCGGGCGTCTGCATAGCGTGGTAACCGCCAGTAGGCCCTGGGGCACGTTCTGCATAAGGTGGGTGGTCTGCTTGCGCTTCCGGGGCGTCGCGTGGGCCGTTGACATTGTCTTGTTCAACAAGCCACTTGGCTCTGAGTTCCTCTTCTTTCCGTCGATCCTGCTCTGCAGCCTTCCTTATGTAGTCTTCAAACCGGTCTCCCGGCAGGACTTCGTTCAGAAATTGTTCTGCTGCGGCTTCGCCCCTTGGCACCGACGGACTGCGGTCTCGCAGATCCAAAGCATCGTGTGGTATGCGGTCGTGCTTTGTATTCTCATGGAGGAGTTGTTCTACATGCCGAGCTGACTTCGGCGGAGACGGGAGTCGTGCCTCGTAATCAGGTAGAAACTCGACCCCCAGACGATCATCGGGATCATTGCCGTAGCAGTTTGTGACATATCTGTCTTCGTATCGATCGCGCGCAGAGTCTGGCTGGTGACCGTTATGAGCATTGTCAGAATACTGCGAACCTGCAAGATTATGCAAGGGTCCTATGTCGTGCCGGACAAACAGGCTCTGTGGATGGTCACCAGTAGCGCACAAGTCACTCAGTCCTGGACGTAATGCACCGACGTTGTCTTCAGGCTTGACAGTACTGCGACCACTCGACTGATAAGAACGATCATGAATAGTTGAGCTTATAGGCCGCGTTTTCTCTCTGTGTGTTGGCTTTGTGTAACGGTCGCCGCTGGGTTCGATGAAGGCAGGCCTCCGAGGATCGTACTCATCTTCTCCTGGTTCTGGCGTTGACTGTGAGGAGCGGTCCATGAGGGACTGGCCTTCTAGCGATCTCAAGACCTGCAGGTCCTGTCCAGATTTTGGCTTTTTCTTGTCGCTCTGTGACCGATGAGTATTGGGAGACATTTCTGCAGATCGCGAATGAGGACATGGAACAGACGCAAGACTCCCAAGACTGAACGACGAGGCATATCCATTATCGTCTCTCATCGGCCTCGATGCCGTCTCGGTTACCAGTCCAATCCTCGGAAGTGGATATGGAAAACAGTTCGAAAAGACTTCCGCGATCACCCGTAGCTTGTGGTCGTCCATGCCAGGTGCGTGAATGAGATCTGCTATCACCCCATGCTCAGGTAGTTCGATCATGTCTTGCTTCCAGTCCACTCTTGGACTAAGAACACCGGTTTCAGCAATGACAGAAGGTCTGGCGCTCTCAACGTGGACGGTCTTGAAATGAACTATCAGAGATGAGACATTGTACAGTTTCCTTGCAACGGTACGGGAAGAATAAGACCGGTACGTCGTACCCGGATCTGAGCTGGAGAGACAAATCTTGCAAGCCAAGCCATTGGTGTTTTTGATTGGCCGCATCAAATCGTGGGTGGCAAGAGCGTCTGTGAATAGATCCAAAGCGGGTTCATTACTGAAACGAGCCCTGAACCTGGAACCCACATGGTGAATGATCACAAATATCCTTACACTTTGAAGAAGGTCTTTGATGCCCGCTGTGCGGTTCCAGATGTCTCGGGCGGTTTCTGCCAGTTCATTCAACTGTTCCTGGTATAAATTACTACGTCCTGGACCAGTTTGACTGTAACTGTAGTTGGTAGGTCCAGACTCTAGCACAGAAGACTGCTGTGACTGCTGATACGGATAAGAGTTCTGCGCATGTGGCATAGAGAAAGGCTGGGGATAACCAGCGTACGCAGATGCCTGATCCACATATGGCCGACCGTGGGGCGGAGGTTGCTGCACAGGATGGCCGCTGTACATATTGAAAGGCTGATATGTGTCTTGGAAGTTGGACCGAACAGGATTCTGGTAAGGAAATGCATTGGCATAACTATGCGAATACATGGGTTGCGTTCCGTAGTAACCCGGGCCTTGTGCTTGAAAATCTGGTGAAACTGGTTGTGGATGAGCAAATGGTCCGTTGCCGTTTCTGCCATACTGAGGTTGACCAAAAGATCCTGGAGTAAATGATTGTGGTCCGAGTGGACCACTTTGGGGTGTGACTGTGGCCCCTCGGGAAAACCCACCGTACTGAGAAGCCGCATATGTGGGCTGGCATGCCGCATGCGCTGGCATGGAGACTGAAGCGGAAACAGCACTCAATCCAGACATTGCATGCGATGGATCGGGGTGGAATGGCGGATGCTCAGGCCATTCCGCTGTCTGCCAATGGACCACAACATTACCCTTACTGAAAGCGGCTGTGTGCTTTGCTCCGTAGTGTTGAATGATCCCCTCAAATCCATAGAACTTCGAGTTCCCTTCACAGCCACTACCATTACAAAGAAAGAGCTCTCGGCGGAGCGACTCAGTGACAGTTCGGATCTTAGCGTCGAAGATCCATTTCATGTTCTCGAGAATGAGGCGTTGCTTGTGCACTCCATCTGTCGAATCTTGCCTTACCTCTCGTCCGAAGCTGTCTGCGTTCGCATCTACGTGAGCAATACTAGCATAGAACCGCCTTCGGACGTACAGCAGTACTTCGGCCGCGAATGCTGGACAGTTCTCTTTGCTTATACGTCGCCCATTAGCCCAGTCATTGGAGATGATCTCATCGGCATAAGTGCTCAAGCGTTCGTGGATTGGTTTTTGGCTCTCTTCCCAATCACGATCTATTAATGCCTTGACGTCTTTGTTGGTAGTATCTTCCTGCCGTCGGTCCTCCTGTTGTGTTTTGAAATTATTAATCTGTTGGATTATCTCATTCTCGATTTGTTCAGCTGCTGAGCATTGCGCCAAGAGACGCGGTCTCAGCACTTCCCAAGCGGCGTCAGTCAGTGGCGTTGATATCTGTACGGCAGCCTGGAATGAATCCATGTGCTTCAGCATATTTGGCAAGATGGGGGGGTCCAAAGCTTGGCAGCGGCGCTCGATATCAGCTCGTCTTGCGGCTTTCGCCTCATTGACTTCCAGCAGATTCCGAGGGGGTCGGGTTGTCTGTGCGGTAATTAGAGGTAATGAAGGTTGCCCGTACTGTGTCGTAGGGTAAGGCCTTTGTGGCAGTGGATGCGAGGCTAAGAGATCAAAGTTAGCAGCAACAAACACCGAACAGAAGAACATTGCATCACATAGCCTCGTGGCTATGTTACGGGATGGTCGGACATGATTTGGTGACAGCGAAGAAAATGTAACAAGAGATTTCACCAATCTATACAGTAAGTAAGGAAAAGCGAAGGAAAAATCAGGGAGACGTCTCGGGGAAGCTAAGGAGTCTCTGTTGGCAGCACAGTTGGTTCGTGAGTAGTTTCGTTCCGAAATTTCCTCTTTGCAAGTCATTCAAGAAGGAAGAGAGGCAATCCTCAACCGTGTTCTGGTGCTTACCAGTCAGTTGTGTTTCGCTCATAGATACAGACGAAGGAATTGGACGGGAGCGATCCACCGGTGTTTGCTTGTTATTGGAGTCGATCAAAGTTGTTGGTTTAGGCGGCAGTAATTGCAACGAGGCTGCGCTGGCGGAGACCTTCGCTTCCCATCGCTCAAATCTCAAGGCGTCATGGAGCCGGTCCTTGCCCACTCCTTCAAGACCCTTTAACCACTCTTCCACAGCAGCTGGTCCGAGCGTTTTAGCTTCCTCGAACTCTCGTTGGATGCTTTCAAGGTGCCCTTTATAGTAGTACTTGGTTAGTTGTATCCGTGGCGGAATGTTGACAGCATCTTGGAGCGCACTCGAGTGCACGACGTGTATGTCCTGGGTAACGAAAGCGTATGGGAGGGAGGGTAGAAGAGCAGAAGACGAAGACATAAGAATAGATACCTCCTGGGAGAGTATTAGCGGATGTAGAACATTTTGCTGGCAAACTAGCCGGACATGGTGCTTGGGGACAGAATTCTACGGGTACGCGGTCTTGAGACTATATAAAACGGTCACGATGGCTGCTGGCTGCAATCCGCTGAAGCCATTGGGCTGTTGTTGTAGTGGTGCGACGTAAGACAAGATTTGAAAACTATCGTGGGTGGAACAAAGAGAGTCTTGTGATTGGAACCCGTGACTCTTACCTTCTGGGAGTTCTCCATCAGACACAGTCCACAGCATCGCACTGCAAAAGGCCAGACTGTGCTCACACCGCTGCTGCCTGGTCCGCCCTCCCAGATCCTGTCAGGAGCTTGGGTTCCTTGTGCTCTTTTGCCACAGAATTGGCAGTTTTTGCCTCCGATGAGCTTCCACATATCTAGTTCGGAACAACCCAAGAGAGGCCTTGGAACAGCTGGATGGTTCAGTCGTCTTGCAGTTGCCCAGACCGTCTCGGGTTCGACAACGTGAAGCCGACTGATTGGATTCGAGCTAGGACCAGGTTGAATGTCCGTAAGATAGCGCTTGAAAGCTTGGCTGACCTGTAACACTTGACCAAGACATGTAGGCGGTAGCCACTGGAACACATACTGCCATATTTCTGCAGGAAGGCCCGCGGTTGTCAGAGCAGTGGCTGTCATTGTGTCATCGGGCAGTTGCTCGACTTTGCGCCGCTTCGTCTCGACTGGTTCATCGAAACCATCACTTTCGAGCTCGCGCTTCGTCATTTGAGGAAGTTCTTGTGCGTCAAACCTTGACCGCGCAAGCCTCCCGGGCCCTTCGGGATCGACACTGTCAAGCCCGCGCTTCATCAACGGAGGGTCTTCTACGTCGTCCTTGGACGATAGCTCTTCTTGAACAGATCCTGTGCTGCGGTACAGATCAGAAGAGGATGAGGATGGCGCATCACTTCCAATGCT